>CAUYPK010069807.1:0-26171 GCA_963574355.1 Loris lydekkerianus | reverse complement strand
GGTGGTTGATCTATTCTAGTTATTCACGTTACCAGAGTTTTTCCACTGATTCCACCCCATGATTATTTTACTCCCTTTGACTTTTCCCCTGGAGCTTTGTCGAGGACCCATACAGTGCTGTGGCTTGAGAAACTGGGGCCCTGTTTGGTGTGGTGGGGCTAAGTGTTTCTGTTTTGTTTTCAGTTGATTTTTGTTTGACCCTAGTGAAACAGTTAGTGTGGGTTGAATTCTCAGCTGTGGAGAAATATCAGCAATTAAGTCACCCCACCCACCACAGGCAGCAATTGGAAAAGGAAAATCAAACCTTCCTATAACCACACACCCAGGGCACCACCTGAATAGTTCTCAGGCAATTGGCTCAGTTCAAAATGTCCAAAACAAGTGTCTCATTCAGCACCTGTCTTGGGTGGGAGATTTTAAGAGGTCTCTGGGAACTGGATCACAGGGGTCTGGTGACAACTCTGATATGGCTTGCTCCAGTGCTGTGTGGAGTCAGGAGTAGCCACCCAGCCAAAATATCAGTCTGGGAAGGTTGATGCCTTCTTCCCCACCTTGCACCATTGTCACACCCAGTCACTGGTAGCTCTGCAGTTGGCTGACCCAGTTGCCTGTAGTAAACAGATACTCCAGGGATTTGTACCTGCCTGAATCACAAGGAAATCTGCCAGGCTGCTGTGCTCTGCCTCTATCTTGCAGGAGGAGGTGAGGCCTGACAACCTTGGGCACTTGATGAAGGTTGGGGGGTATTCACTCAGGTCCAACCCTGCCCCTGATTGATGTTACTGACAGAACGGAACAGAAATGCTAAATTCCCCTGTAGAAGATAAGCTGTTTTGAATTACAAAGCCCTGTCTTTGCTCTTGCAGGTTTCTATTTGGTTACCTGTCAGTTCTATCCTGTTGCCTTCCTTTGTCTATAGGCTGATGATCCCCTGAGGGCCAGGTGCATCTTAGGCTCAGTAAAGCAGTCCTCTGGGTCAGCCCCGCCCTGGGAGTTTCCTGGGTCTGTGAGTCAGTACCACTTCAGGCAAATCCTTTACTCACAGGTGGTTGCCGGCCTTCTCTGGTTGCCCAGGAAGACAGGGGGTGTGGCTTCAGAATATCTGGGAGTGAGCCATATTGCTGCTGAAAGACGGCTGCTGGACTGTGCCACTAGGGACCGCTGCTCTGGTGTGGTTCCCTCTCAGTTGACCATCCTGTCCTCGCTCCCATGCCCCAGAGTCAGCGCTGACCAGCTGCAGTTTAGGCGCTGTCCATTCCCCTCAAGAAATCACCCAAGAATCTGAACTCCTGTGGGATAGGCCTCCAGACCTCAAAGTGAAAGTGGAGGGGAGTGCTGGGAGCTCAGGGTTGCAGGTGGAGAATATATACAGTTTTATACAGCTTTATGCCTGGCCGTATTGCTGCTAAAAGATGTATCTCAGGGAACTGTTGCTGCTCTGGTGTGGTTCCCTCTCAGCTGACCATCCTCTCTTTGCTCCCATGCCCCAGAGTCAGCACTGACCAGCTACAGTTTAGGCACTGTCCACACCCCTCAAGAAATCACCCAAGAATCTGAACTCTTGGGGGACAGGCCTCCAGATCTCAGAGTGAGAGTGGAGGAGAGTTCTGGGGGTTCAGAGTGGCAGGTAGAGAGTATACACAGTTTTATACAGTTTTATGCCTGGCAGGAGAATGGCAAGGCTCCCTAGTAGGGGAGGCAGGTCCAGTTTTTAGCGGTTCTCTCCCGTGGAGCGTAGTGGGAGGACCTTTGAACTCTGCCCGTTTGTTTGTGGGACACTCCGAGTCGTTCTCATCAGGGAGGGGACTCCCATCCGCTTGGTGATGGATTTTGTACCTTTTGTTTGTATCCTTGTGGTCGCAGCTCACCTCAGCAGGGTTGATGTGCATTCTTCAGCTTTCCCTCTGCTGATCAAATCCACCAGGTTACTTGCTAAATTTTTGTCCTTTAAGTCCCCTTCTGGATGGGAGCCTCTGTGGAAAGCTGGTTTCAGTCAGCCATCTGTCTTTGCCCCTTGGATGGACATTTCCCAGCTTCCGGGAGGTCCAAGTGTCCTCCCTACAGATCTCCCAGTACCTGCATATCACAGGGTGACAGAGACTGCTGCAGAGACATCTGGGATCTCCAGGAGATAGAAAAGCTGAAGAGTCACATTTTTCTTAAGAGTGAAGTTGATTTTTTTTTTTTTTTTTTTGAGACAGAGTCTTACTATGTTGCCCTTGTTAGGGTGCTGTGGCATCATAGCTCACAGTTTGAGGCTGCTGTGAGCTGTGACAGTACGGTACTCTACCAAGGGTGACATAGTGAAAATATCTCAAAAAAAAAAAAAAATACAAGGTGTAATTTCTATTTTTTAAAATTTGTTGAGGCTTGATTTATGTCCTAGAATGTGATCAGTCTTGGAGAAGGATCCTTGAGTTGATAAGAACATATATTCATTAGCATTGGGGTAAAATGTTCTGCATATGTCTGTTAAACCCATTTGTTCTAGAGTTGTGTTCAAAATTCATCATTTCTTTGTTTAGTTTGTACTTAGTGGCTGTGTCCAATTATTTCAGTGAGTTGTTAAATCCTCCAGCTATTACAGTGTTGTTGGTTATGGTATTGTTCAGACCAAGTAGGATTTGTTTTATAAATCTGGGAGTATTTATGTTGGATGCATAAATATTTAGGATTGAAATGCCTTCTTGTTGCATTGTTCCCTTGACCAGTATATAGTTTCCATTTTATTCTCTTTATTTCCCCTTCTTTCTTGAAGGGCACTTTTGCTGGACAAAGAATTTGTAGTTGACAGTTTTTTTTCTTCCAGTACTTGAGAAACATTGTGCTATCCCCTTCTGGCCTTCATGGTTTCCATCAGTGGTCTGAATTGCTGTTTGCCTATAGGCTATCTATTCTTTCTCTCTGATGACTCTCAACAACAACAACAAAAAATTATATTTAGTTTTGAGAAGTTTGATTTAATGTTTTTGGTGTGAATTTTTTGGAGTTTGCCCTATTTCGGACTCAGTTTCTTGAGTCTGTAGAGTATGTCTTTCACCCAATTTGTGATATTTTCAGCAGTTATTCCTTAAATACTTTTAGCTCACTCTTTCTTCTTTCCTTATGAGGATACAAATGTTGGACCCCTTTTTATTGTCCCACAGGTGCCTGGGGCTGTGCTCATTTTTCTTCTTCAGTTTATTTTCTCTCTGTTGGTGAAATTGTGTAAATTTTATTTATTTGTTCAAAAGTTCAACTCTTTTCTCTGTCATCTCTACCCCACTACTGAACCCATCTATTGAGTTTTTTAAAAATTTTACTATTTTCAATTTAATTCATTTATTTTAAGGGAATTTGTAATAGTTTATTGAAGCACTTTTATTATGGATAGCTTAACATTTTTGTCAGATATTTCTAACATTTGATTCATCTTAGTGTTGGCGTCAGTTGTATTTTCTTGTTCCGGATGTGATTTTCTTGGTTCTTGGTTTGATGCGTGATTTTTTTGATGTTATTTTTTTCTGGACATTTGGCTATTCTCTTAGGAGTTTCTCAGTCCTGTTTAACTGTTTTATTTTAAAAGGCAGTCACCAGAGTACACAGGTCTTGGCTTACTTTTGTGGGTTGTGATTCCTGTGAGTATTTATTTATTTATTTATTTTTTGCTATAATATCACTCCATTACCCAGGCTAGAATGCCATGGACTCAGCTTAGCTCACAGCATTGTCAAATTCCTGGGCTCAAGCAATCCTCCTGCCTCAGCCTCTCAAGTAACTGGGACTACAGGTCACACTACAATGCCCAGCTAATTTTTCTATTTTAAGTAGAGATGAGGTCTCACTTTGTTCAATCTGGTCTCAAATTCCTGAGTTTAAGCAATCCTTCCACTTCAGCTTCCCAGAGTGCTGGGATTATAGGCATGAACTACTGCACCCAGGCTCAGTTTTTTAAGACTGCTTGTATCTGGTGCCAGTGAGGCTCCCACTGGGCCCTGATGATGCTACCTGGGGGATGGAAGTAGCTTACACAGGCTGAGCTACCTTTTACCACTAGATGGGGTAAAGTGTCTCTCACCAATGAGAACATTGAGGTTCTCTGTGCCCAGCTGTGTACTGTGTTTGGATCACCCTTAATGGTGCTTCCCTGATCCCTAGTACCTCTTGATAGAGAAGGGGAGTCTTCAGCCTACAGTAGTGAACCTATAGTTAAACTTCCATGGCACCTTTAAATTAAGTTGATCAAAAAAAGAGTTTTAAAAAGGAGGGGAATGAGGGAGAGGGTAGAGGGTGGTGGAGTCTGGGGTACTCTCACTGAATGGGCATATTGTAAGGGTGTATGGCACATCTTTTGGGTACACGACATAAATAACAAGAGGGGTTCTACCTAACAAATTCAAATATTGTGATTTGGCTATTTGTACCCTCACATTAGCCTGAAATTTTAAAAAGGAGTAAAAAAGAGAATGTATTTACTATGCTTCAGACTTCTTTGGAAAATAATTTAATTAATGACTTTTTTTTTTTTTTTTTTTGAGACAGTGTCTCAAGCTGTCACCTGTCACTCTAGGTAGAGTGAGGTGGCATCACAGTTCACAGCAACCTCAAATTCCTGGGGTTAAGCAATTCTCTTGTCTCAGCCTCCCAAGTAGCTGAGACTACAGGCGTCTGCCCAATGCCTGGCTATTTTGTTGTTGTTGTTGTTATTGCTGCAGTTGTCATTTCATTGTTGTTTAGCTGGCCTGGGCTGGGTTCTAACCTGCCAGCCTTGGTGTATGTGGCTGGTACCCTATCAACTGAGCTACAGGTGTTGCCTCATTAATGATCTTTAAAAATTTTTGTGGCATACCTAAGATTTTCTTGTGGCACACTGGTTGAAAATCACTGGCTCACAGGAACATAGAAGCTTCCTGTGCAGGTCATTTGTGATGAGATCCTCTTGCCTATGGGGATGTAGAATGCTTTCCAGCCTGGATTGTGGGAGGATCCCTCTTGACTGTGCTCTCTGGTGTCTCTAGCTGGGAAAGGGTTCGTAGTCTCATAGGGACAAGAGGCTTCCCAGATGCTTTTTATGGTGGGATTCCCTGTGAGCTGTCTCTTCTCACCCTCCCACAGTGGTTCTCAGTGGCTATTAATATCTTGCCCAATTAGGGGCAGGGTGATTACCTTAGTCACTTACTGTCTGTAGGACTGCCCATCAGTCCCTCCTGTGTGACCCATGTGATATAGCCAGTAGGGTTCCCATTTAATGCAGGGCAGAAATGAACTACCTGGGCTACCTTCTGTTGCCAGGTTGAGCGTCAGGAAATGGCAAGCCTGGGTTGCTTCCTTCTGTTGGTTGGGGGCTCTAAGGTACCCTGCTCATGCAGGCCTAGGTCCCTGACCTTCCTATCTTCTTCTTTACAACTTTTAGAATTCTCCTTTGGTTGATTTTTGGTTTAATTCCAGGGTTTGTAGTTGCACTTAGCATGGAGGAGCAGGGAGAAATGAGTCTGTGCCATCTTGTGCAGACACATGTACAATAGAATCTCCATAGTTGACCACTACCCTTTGTTGACCACCTCAAGTTAACTTAATTTTCATAAACCAGACTTGTGCCACATGTACATATCAGTATAGGAGGCCTAGTCCCTTATGTTGACCATTTCCGTATGTTGACCAGTTTGTAACAGTCCCTTGCTGGTCAACTTACAGAAGTTCTACTATAATGATTGTTCAGCTTTTATTTCCTTTCTGGATTTGTTTTCACCTCTTTTTTTCTTGAAAAGCTTTGAGAATGATTCACAATAAGTATCCTTTCACTCTTGAGTGCAGATGTAACAGTGCTAGGCTGTAACCTGGTCAACATCCCAGTAGGATGAATTTATTTTATTTTGCTGGTGTGAAGTCATGCCATTTTACTAACATAAAAATTTTAAGTCCACATGTACTGGGTATAAAGGAGAAGGAGGTGCTGCTGTCCTTTTAGTGGGATAATGGGCTAAGTTGGCACTACCCTCTTTTCTCTGGTTCTGTGCCAATGGTCAGTGTTGGTCCAGCTGCTGGGGAGGGTTGTGCCCATCTGGCCTTACAGTTTCTATCAATTGAGGCAATGCCCAGTATCACTCAGCAAGGAACTATCTGGGTTATCTAGAGGTAATTCTTGTACTTTGGGTGCTGAAAAGGAATTGGAGAAGGCATGGAAATCACTTTAAGATTAGTGAGTATTAGTACAGAGCCAATGAGATCTCTCCTGGATGGCCATTTTTCCTTTGGAAAAGGACACACACATTGCCGTCTATTCAGAAAGATAAACCAGCATCAGATTTATCTTGTCAGGCAAGAAGTGTTTATTAGTAAGACTGATTCCATTATGTAGTGAATTGCAAAAGAAATAATTTCATTCCAGCTCCCTATCTCAGACCCTTTTTCTAATGCTAAGAGAACAGTGAGGTGAGAAATATCTTGTTTGCCTTTGGGCTGTAGAATAGTTGGGATCAAACAGGTAATTCTGGATCAATTCACTTCCACACTTTACACAGATTTGGAATATTGTGTTTAATTATTCTGACACAAGACGCTACTGACCTATTCCTATTTTGCAGCAATCAGTGGAATTAATGTTTCCTTAAGGAAGGAATTTGGAATATATTGATTTTGGATCTAATTAATAATTGAACAATTGATGAATTCCTTGTTAAGTTCCTATATTTTCTATTTTATGTAAGACTGAATACATGAAAATGAGTTTGATACTAATACATATATAGCACATAATCAATTTAAGTATGTTAAACTAACAGTTGCTTGTTCTCCATGAAGAAATACTAATCATTAGCTACTTTTTAAGCTATTTAAACATTTAGTAAACATCTATTACTGACACAGGAAAGTAATTCCCATTGCTGGGAATCACTTGAAGTCCAAGTGAGTCCTTGGCTTTGCATGAGAAAGAATTCAAGAGCAAGTTGACAGTGTAAAGCAAGTTTTAGTCAGTAAATATAGAAGATATAGTCCACAGAGTAGAGGCTAGTTCTTCCTGCTGAGAAGAACAGCCCCTCTTCTCTCCCTGTGGTTTTCTTGATTTTTTTTTTTTTTTATTTTTTTATTTAAGCAATGGCTTAATTGTAAGGTAAATAGGGGTGGAATATTCACATTAAGTTTTAGAAAGGGGCATACTTCCCCAAAACTAGCAACTCTTCCCTTTCTTTGCGTTGTAAGAGCCTTCGTGGAACTGCCATGGTGTCAGTGGGAGGGTAGCAGTTTCTTTTAGCATGCCAATATATTAGAACTAGGGTATAAGGAGTGCAAGGAGCAGCCAATTCCTTTGCCATCTTGGTTCCAGCATGTCTTGTTCTGTCACTACATCGTCCTATTCTTCATCTGTTAGGGGGTTTGACTCTTGTATTTACCAATGTCTGCCAGTTCCCTGTCTCCGTACTATGTTTTGAAAATCCTGACTGCCATTTGAGTGACTCCCGGGGATTCCTGTTTCTCTGTCGGGTGGGTCATAGTGAGAGAAATTGTACTTCATGGTTAAGCACCCAGAGCTGAGTCTGTGATGTGGCTTTGTATCCTGGTTGAACCATTTTAAAACTTTGGTTTCAAACTTTCAAACTCACCTTTGGCCCCTCAGTTTCCTCATATACTTAGTATCACTGGAGAAATATAGTGCTACTATATGAGATATTGTTAGTACTCAATGGAATAATAGAAGCAAAGTGTTTAGAACAACAGCTTGCTCACAGCAAATACACAATAACTGTTTTCTTGCAGTGGGTGGTTATTGTTATTAGGAAGCCATGGGAAAGGAGGTATGGCTGTGGGAATTAAAATGAAGACTTAAAAGATAAAACTTCCTTGGCATCATTACCCATTATCACGTTCTTGAGTATTCTGAATAATGAGAATGCTATGTGCTCATATTTAGTCTGATGCCACGTGTCCCTGTCAGAATTAACCTTCTACCACTTCTGACATGCTCCCTTCCTCCTCCAGTCCCAAGGGTGGGGATTCTCCTGGCTTCTCCTTATTACCTTCTTCATAGCAGTCACATTGGAGACAGGATATTGAACACAGAAATCCCCATCTAATCTGTGTCTAAAAGGTATGGACTTAAAAATAGTGTGCATTTATGACAGTTAATTTTGTTGTACTTTGTTATTAAGAGAAAATGATGTTAATACCAAATGAGTAATAAAAAATCAATTAAAATCATTTAGGGAAATTAAAGTACTGACAAGTTCATAATAGCTTTTCTGGTTATTTAATGAGATTGACATGGATTAACAATTGGTGGTGGGCAGAAATTTGCTGAATTTACTGAAGTATATTTCCATTAAAATGACAGCTGTATATAAGAGCCGATACCAGGGCATTTAGTTCCAAGACCCAAGAGTGTGAAGGAGAGAGCTAATCAAATAAGACAACTAGTACTGGATTTTAATTAAGTAAATTCCCCTTCACCTTTTAATCACATAAACTCAGTCATGGATGATGTAGAAGCAAATGGCCAGCCATTTTATTGTCTAATTTTTGTTTCTTTTTCTAATTTATTTATTACAAATAAACTTATGGGCTTAACTTTTATACTTTATTCTGCATTTTGAATTGCTTCATTATTTAGAGAATAGTTTATTGAACATCTTTTTATTATTTGGAGTTTTTGTGTCATAAATCTCACAGATTATTTCTGTAACAATATACTGAGAAAATCATACAGTGTAATTTGCTGTGTAAAATGTAATTTGATAGAAGAGACTTAGATCAGTGAAGGTGTTTAGTTGCTGAAATAACAGTTGTGTACTTATAAAATATGAATTTTGAAGTCTATTAAAGCCTGTTTATTTTGGTATGTGTTGGTTTGGGGGCTTTGTTGGCAATGTGGATGTAAATGGGATTCTCATCTTCATTTCTCTATTAGATTCTTTCTTCCCTGGGGTGCAGAAAGGCAGGGCATAATCAAGATTTTGTCACAGTTGTGGGATATTAACAGGTACAATAGTCCCTAATGTAATTAGATTTTTTTTTTTTTATTTCCCCAAGACAGAGTCTCACTTTGTCATCCCCTGTAGAGTGCTCTGATATCACAGCTCACAGAAACCTATAATTCTTGGGCTCAGGTGATTGTCTTTCCTCAGCCTCCTGGGTAGCTGGGACTACAGGCGCTGCGACAGCTTCTGGCTATTTTTAGAGATGGGGTCTCGCTCTAGTGAGGGGTCTTCCTTACTGGACAGATTTCAGGCCGGTCTTGAACTCATGAGCTCAGGTGATTAGATTTTATTCTTCTTAAAGGTGTAGATATATAGGTATTTTTTGGTTGATGTAAATGCTTCCATGAATTTTGTAGCTTCCCGTGAGATTTGATTCAATTAGCATTTTTTATTCATTGCTGTTTGCAAAATACTGTGTTCAACATAAAGATATAAAGATGAATTAAAAACAGAGGTCCTGCATTTGAGTTCTCTATAATATGGGAAAGGCAGACAAATAAGCAATAGTAACAATGTACCTGAAAATAATTTCTAAAACAGAAATAGGATTTCTTTAAATTGAAAAATCTAAGAAGGCTTGAAACTTGACATTTGGGCTTGGTCTCAAATAAGATTTTGGGAGGTAAAAAATGAGTGGAAGTGGACTTCTGAACTGAACTCTCTTTCTTCAAGACCTTTGCTCAAGAGCCCATGCTGCATTCAAGGAATAGTAGGGGAACTTTGGTAAAATGCAGAGTGAGTGAATGAGGGAAGACTTTTAGTAAGAAGTGAGTCTGGAAACCCAGGTTTACTCACCCACCAACAAACACTTGTCAGCCTCTTCTGTGTTAGGTGTGTGCTGGCTGCTGGGCGGATGCAGCCTCTGCTCTGTGGGGAGCTGAGAGTCTCAGGGAGCCCTCCTGTGCAATGTGTTTCTTTGAGGATGAGAGTTCCAGAATATGAGAGAAGTTTCAAGAAGGAAAAGGGGAAGGTGGGAGAAGGGGCAGCAAGCAGAGAAAGAGAAGCCCCAGGAGGTTGGGGTGCAGGCAGGGAAGTGAGGAGAGTGGAGGGGATAGGGCAGAATTCCATGTGGGGCTGAGATTTATTTCAAAGGTTCAGTTCAGTCATGAGCCATTTCTCTTTTATATAAGAACTTTTTCAAGAAAAAAAAAAAAGGTGTTTATGGGCTGTAGTCTTCTTGTTTTCCCCTTTTCATTGATAACTTCTTTAACCTCACATTCTAAAATTAAGCATGTTTATAACTGAAATTATCTATTCAGTAGAAGATTGTCTAGGAGAAAAATGTCATTATGTTTTATCTACTAAAAAGGTGGTTGTTCAGGCACAGCTGAGCAGTGGCAACCTCCAGAGAGCTTTCTTGCCATTTATCCTGAAGGCAGATGTGGGGCCTTCCTGGTTGCTGGGTGGGCTGGTGAGCAGGAAAATATCATGTGGTAGGAATGGGGTCCTGTCTGCCTTCTATTCCTCTGAGCTGGGAAAGGGAGCAGGCATGCCCTCCATAGCACTTCTGATTCCTTACTGGGCATATTTAAAATTGTGGGTCCTTCTGTTCTGGTATGAACCAAAGGATAGAGTGAAGGTATATAGAACTCAATGTATAGGCTTAGGGGAATAATTGGTGATTTCAGCAAGAAGAACATCTCACTTACCTAAGAATTATTTAGCTCTTCAGGCACTGATTGGAGCTTTTAGTAAGACCAGTGATTTTTAGTTTAGCTAGACTAGTAATTTTTGAGGATCTGCCTTTTCCCTTAGTAGAATTCTACCTGGAACATCTACTATTGTAGAATAGAATCAAGAACATTCTTTCTTGGTCTGATACAGTTAATAGTGGATAGCGTTTGGCCCAGCCCACTTGAGGGATGGCACTCCTGTTAGTAACTACACAGGGCTCTATTACGTATGGGATTTGGGGTGGTTAGGTGTAGCTAATGGTCATAGGTGGGTGGTAAAAAGTATACAGGTAATTGCAATAAGTTTTACTAGCAGAGTTGAGAATCATTGCTCTTTTATAGCTGTTTCAGAGGAATTAGAGCAGTCAGACAGGCTGATCTGGAGTCAGGTGGACCTAGGGCCTCGTTTTAACTGCCTACTCTATGACTTTGGACAGGTCACTTGTGACTTGTGGTAGCTCGAATAACTGAGTCCAATTTTCAACCCCTGTTTTAGAATCATGCACCCTGGCCATGACCTTGTGTTCATTGGAGCACAATTCTTTGACAATGGGTGTGGGCACATGAGTTGCTTTAGCTAAGGAAATACAGATGGCCCTCTGTATCTGGGGGTTCTACATCTGTAGATTCAATTAGCTGCTTATTTAGAGAAAAAACAATAAAAAATAACAATATAATGATAAAAATAATACAACTAAAAAAACAATGCAGTATAGCAACTATTTATATAGCATTTACATTGCATTAGGTATTATAAGTAGAGATGGTTTAAAACATACCGAAAATGCGCATAGGTCAAATGAGGGTACTGTGCCATGTTGTCAGTCAGCAGTTGTCTGTTTTTTATTCTTAGCTTATGAATGACCAGATATACCAAAAACAAGGTAAGTATGAAACAAAATTTATTGAGAATGAGCAAGATAAGTTTCTAAAGCAAGAACGAGATATATTCAGGACAAACTACATAATAAGCTTGGGTGTGGTGGTTTTGGGGTCTTGTTTTATAGTGTCTGGGTTTGGTCCCTCCTTGTGGTTCAAGAGTCTGCACCACTTTGATGGACAGTTAATGACATAGCCTTAGGTTACTCTGAGTCACTTTCCAGTGGTGCCTGGGCTGGGGAATTCCCTGTATTCTTTTGCAGATTAGCAAGGCATCCTCCTCCTTCCAGGTGTAGCAGTTGCTAGGCTGTAGAATGGGGGTCAGCACCAAGGCAGGGTGCCTGCCCTTGTCCTTCCCCCTAGGTGGAGTAATTGCTCAAGGAAGCACCATGCTGGGCGCTTGCCTTTGTCCCTACAAGAGCTGGAATCTCTCACTATCTACTAATAATTTTATATCAGGGACTTGAGCATCTTCAGATTTTGGTATTCATGAGGGTACTGGAACCAGTGTCCCATGGTTACTGAGGGACAACTATCTTAGCAAGCGTGATGCAAGAGCAGGCATAAACTTCTTGCATGCTTGGGCTTGTTCTCAGGTAAGAAAAACATGCCCTGGAGTTGCTGCCCCATTATCCCAGACCCCAAAGCATAAAAAAGAGAATAGACCCAAACTGACCCCAACCTAGAGCCTGGCAAGTGAGCCCTGCCTGTGTCAGCTGAGCTTCATCTGATGTATAGACTGTCATGTGAGAAAAATAAATGTGTGTGACTCTAAACCACTGAGATTTGGGGTTTGTTATATAATATCGCTAAGACAATAGGGAATTAATTGTGCCTGTTTTTCCTTCTGTAAAACAGGAATATAATCTCTTCCCTTTCACAGGCGGGTTCTAAGGCTTAAAATAAGATAGTTTGTCAGTTTAGTACTTTGCTCATAGTAAGCAGGTGATAAATTTTAGCAATTTTTAATAATTAAAATATGAGATATACAACCGAAATAAAGGGCCTACTTTCTGCACAGAAGGAGTTAACCAATTAAAGAGGAAGAACAGTCTCTCACATCATGTTGTGTTTCTACTGTAAACTTCTTGTTCTGGGTGCTTTATGTTTACTGATTCGATGTATGTATTCCTCAGTGTTCTCCAGAGAAACAGAGCCTATTTGTCCGTTTATCTATTTACTTATCTGTTTGCTAGGAGTGGTCACAGTGAGTGGGAAGGCTGCCAAGTCTGAGATTTGTAGGACAGGCTAAAAACTCAGGTAAGAGTTGGCATTGCAATCTGAGTTCCAAATCCACAGGCGAGGCAGTCTGGAGACTCAGGCAGGGTTTCTATATTGCCTTATTGATAGAGAATTTCTTCCAAATTGGGAACCCTCAGTCTTTGCTCTTAAGTTCTTTCATTGATGAGATGAAGCCCACCCACATCATGGAGGGTAATATGCTCTACTTGAAGTCATTTGATTGTAAATGTTAACCATATTTAAAACAAATACCTTCCCAGGAATGTCTACTAGTGTTTGGGCACCATAAACATGTACCCCATGTCCCACCATTCAGCAAATGAGGAAATGAAGGGTCAGGAGAATAAGCTGTTTAACTGAGTCACACATTTGTCCACTCCAGAGATCTTACGGTTTCCATTCCCCGTGTGACCTTTCAAGGGAGACCATTTCCCAGGTGATAACAGCTGTTGGTCAGTGATTATATAGGAAATTGACCCCCGAGTCCTTGACTTTATTCCTGGATGGCTGTTTATTCAGCTTAGACTAATGACATGGGAATTTAATGATATAAATTTTAAATGCAACAAATGCTGAAGGCTTTTTATTTTAACATGTTTTAAATTTTTTTTATTTTTTATTTTATCACTCTGCTTCCCAGGAGTGGAGTGAACAGAATTAGTCCTTCATCTTCCAACAAATGCTATACTTAAGGTTCATGCCAGAAAACGAAATAAATCTACTCTATATGCTTGTAGACAATAGATTAATTGCATAGCGTAACACTAAGATCAAACTTATGTTTGTACTTAGTGGAGATACTAGTTGTAAAAGTTTATTTCTTATATCCCTACTATTCCATTGGGTTTTCATGTGTTCCTTCCTCCTCCTTGTATATTAGTTAATGTTATATGTTAGTGTTCTTGTGTCTGCTTTCCAATTCACACTTCTCAAGAGAAGGACCCTTTTTATAATACTGTAATACTATAAGGACTTTGGTGCTGTTTACTGTGGAGGGTAGGCCATCTTAGTGTGAACATGCTGTATGATTTTCTTCTTTAAAAGTTTACTTTTGTGTTGAATTATAACTTACATACAATAAGGACACACATTTTAAATGTATGGCCCAATGAATTTTTACTATATATGACCTGTGTAACCACCATCCACATCAAGATATAGAATATTTCTAGCAACACAGGAGGTGCCCTGGTCCTCCTACTGAGACTCTCTCTACCCCTTGGGGACTGCTATTCTACCACTGTAGATGTGTGTTGTCCGTGATTGAACCTTGTACAAATGGAAGCATCGAGTAGGTGCTCTTAAGTCCCTGGCTTCTTTTGCTGTCCATTCTGTCTGCATCGTATGGCATTTTGCAGGTTTTTTTTTTCTTCGATGCTGTGAAGTGTGCTATTGTATGAATAGTCTCTACTTTATTCTACTGTTGAGAGATATTTGGCCTGTTTCCAGCTTTTTGGCTATTCTGCATACTACTACTATGAATATTTTCATTTGGTGTGAATTCAAGAGTGAGATTGGTTGGTCATAAGGTGTACACATATTTAGTGTGAGGACATATTGCCAGTTTTTGAAAGTGGTTGTGTCGGCTGGGTGTGGTAGCTCATGCCTATAATCCTAGCACTTTGGGAGGCTGATGTGGGTGGATCACTTGAGCTCAGGAGTTTGAGATCAGCCTGATCAAGAGTGATACCCCAACTCTACTAAAAATAGAAAAACTAGCCAGACATTGTGATGGGCACCTGTAGTCCCAGCGGCTCTGGAAGCTGAGGCAGGAGGAGGATTGCTTGAACCCAGAAGTTTGAGCATCACTCTTCCTACCTAGACGGAAGGAAGAAAGGAAGGAAGGGAGGGAGGGAGAAAGGGAGGAAAGGAGGAAGGGAGGAAGGACCAATTTGTACTCCTGTGAGCAGTGTATGGTGGTTCCAATTGCTCTACATTGTCACTTCATCCTCATATGCTAGTTTTTTGATTTGGTTTTAAAATACTGTAAGCAGTTTCTCACAAAGACTTCTATGGACTTGTATAAGTCATTCTGTTAGCAGAAATAGTCACCACATACTGTTCCCTTGTGGTTAGGTTCTTGGGTTATAGCTATTCCTGGCTAGCACTTTTCCTTAAACTCCCATGGATGATTCTGTGATGACCTTACCTTTACAAGGTTACACATTTGAAGGTTTGCAAGTGAGGCTGAGTTAAAGTGTTATAATTGTATTTTCACTTCTTCTGGTCACTACCCTAAGACCAGCCTTGTTATTTGAGGTAAGATTTTTATATTAGGGAAATAAAGAAAGTGCTCTAACTTGAAATCACTTCTCACCATGTTCCTTTACAGCACCCAAGGGGGACTTGGTTAGTTGCCTTGATACTCACAGGGTTATAGGATGTTAGCAGGAAAGTAGGTGTCATGATGGCATCTGGTGCCTTTGTCTCCAGCCCGCCTTCCCCCAGGCCTGAAAGTCAACTTGGTTTACAGCATTTATTCCTTCTACAGTTGTAATATGGATTTTCCTCAGCTACATATTTTACTTGGAGATAAAAGTAATTTATTTAACTTTTATCCTGACCTAGTTTTGCAGGGCCTTCAATTGCTCTTGTTATCTCTGGGAGTCTCTAGGGATGCCTGCAGCTGGCAGCTCAGGCAGCAGTGTGACACTGGACTCTTGCCTCCCCTCGGGCACCTGTGTCTTTTGGTGAGCTCGTTTGATAGGGCTTGGCATGCCTGGTGTGGTCTGACCTGCCTGTGGGGGTGTGGGGGGGCTGCGGGAAGAGTGTGAGCCTCGCCTGCTCTTCCCTGGCTTCCCCTTCCACTGTCAGTCCAGAGACTATCCTGTCTCCTGGCATTGGGGGAAGGGTGTGACAGGCTCGTCTTTCCTCTCCAGACATTCTGTGGGGTCCCCTGAGCCTTCGGAAACTCAAAGGCTAGAATTTGACCTGGTAGTCTTTGCTTTCTTCTGAAATGTTGATTCTGGGGAAGACAGTGCTGGATACTCAGCTACCTCCATGGGGTCCCTCTGCAGAGGGAAGTGTGGAGGGGAACAGAGGGACCCATCTGTTAACACTTCACAATGGCTTCGAATGCTTGGTAGTTCTGGTTTGCTGCTGTGCTATGACAATACATTGTGCCTTGATCTATGGCTACAGTGTCAGGGTAGTGGAGGAAATGGGGGCATAGATTGATCTGAACGGGAATTAGAGGAGTAGCTTCTTGTGGCTTCCAACTTAAATAACAGTGATGCTCAGGAGGAGGAGGGTGATTCAGACCACCCGATGGGCTTCCCAGTTCTCCAATGCTGCCATCATCATGTCCCCAAACCAAGGTTTCTGGCTATTTTAGGGCAGTGCAGGTGGACCTCACTTGTCCTGAGGGCACCTAGAGTGAGCCTGCCTGTTGAACAGTGGCCTTCTTGGTGGCTGCACGGCCATGGTTTCTGACTTGGGGGGCAGTGGCTGGCTCCTACAGCCTATGCGGCCAGTACTTGGGTCAACTGATCTCTAGAACTGAAAATAGGGATTTGGAATTGGGAAAAGGAAGATACTGAGACTGAGGCGCCATGGTCACCTTGCTCCTTTGAAAGAAGAGCAACTTCTGGAGATGTCTAAGCACTTACTCGCATCTTCCTGTTGATCCAGGGGGCCCCCATGCCCAAGAATACAGATGCCCCCCTAGTCCAACCCTACAGGCCTCTGAGAATATGAAAAGTTAAGTTTAATTTATTGTTTAAACATGACTGACTTCATTTAAAATGTATTTTTGGTTTCCTAAGAATTTGCTAAAAGAAGGATACATATATCTGTCCTTTTCAGTATTGTGAAATAAACCAAAATGTTAAGAATGTTTTCTTGCCTTTAAAACCAGTGGTGGGTATACCACAAGGAAGGTTAGATGTTTTTAGGAGCTATAATCTGTAGGAAACAAAACATTTTATATTAAAAGTAATTTTGCCTCCTTTTCCTTTCTTACTAACATATGTGGTACACAACTATAAGATTGTCCCAAACATCTTCTATGGGGTCTTCAGTTACAGAAATAGAAAGGAATTTATTATTGAAGAAACTGAGGCACAGAGAGCCACAAAAAGGCCAAATGTTTTACTTAACTATACCAATAACTTTTTTTCTTAAAGACTACATAATCCAGTGAGTTAAGTGCTTTGTGCTTTGTAAGATGTTCAATTTAAAGTGTTGAAACGCACAGGAGGTATTTTTATTTATTTTAAAATTGTACTCTTAACATTAAAGTGAGCATAGTTCAATACTGTGCTTTTCAAATGAACTCTTTGCATCTATTCAGTGACATAGGTATTTAGTAATAAGATAAACTGTGAAATCAGATTTCTATAGTTGTAATTTTTTAATTCTACATCACATTTCTAGACATTTTAGGATTAACCAAAGTAATCTGGTACAGCACTATAACCATGTTTTTCTTCTTTGTTGGCCAAGTCTATTTTTATATTTCCATTTCATCATCCTTTCAAACTTTATAAGGTCTCACATTTTATGTTTAGCTTCCATCATTCTTATGCTCAAGCTTCTCTTTTGGGCTGGGAGTCTGGGTTGCTTTTGCCCAACTGCTCTTCTTTATATTAAAACATTCTTTCTTTTCTGTCAAATGCTAACTTTAATAGTCAATGTCCTTGTAGCCTCTGTAGAACTACTTTAGTGTGAGAGGAACATTTAGCTGAAAACTAGACATTTTTAACTAGATATATAAAAGGATAAATACTCAAGATTTTCTTTTTGTGTGTAAAAGGGAAATTTCATATATTAATTTGTATAACATGCATCTCTGGGATTGAGTTGCTTTTTGCAATACTAACTGTTTCTGTATTTAAGCCTAAGGGAAGTTTGGGTAGATGCTTTTTAGAAAGAACATCAATATAGTAGTTTCCAAAGGTTTACCAAATTCATACTTAAAATTTGGTATTTATTTTATGCTCCAAAAATGTTTTCTGATGAGTTATTAGCTCGGTCAATTTTTTTAAGTTGCAATTTTTCCAAATAAAATTAAAATTTGTTGCAAACAAATCCACCACTGAAAGCAATTAGAAAAGCTAAATAAAAAACCAAAATAAAAGAAAACAAAGCCAAGATAAAACAAAAAAACCTATGTTTGTACAGCCATGTTCACAGTAGTGCTATTAACTTTAGCCAAAAGGTAGAAACACCCCAAATATCCATCGAAAGAAGAATGGATGAATGAATCCTGGTATATACATACTTGTACAGTGGGTTATTACTAACCATGCTAACCCATGCTGTAGTGCGGATTAACCTCAAAAAGATGCTAAGCGAAAGATGTCTAACACAAAAATCATGTATTATTTGATTTCATTTGTATGAAATATCCAAAATAAGTAAATCCATGCAGATAGAAGATCAGTGGTTTTCAAAGTTAGTGGGGAAAGGGGAAGGGGAATAGGAAGTAACTGCTTAAAGGGTAAGGGGTGAGGTAAATGTTTTTATAGCTAGATAGAGGTGGTATTTGCACTGTGAATATAGTAAATACCACTGAATTGCTTACTTTAAAATAGTTAATTTTATGTAAATTTTATAATGTTTATTATGTAACAACAATTATGTATATATTTATTTATTGAGGGAGTCTCACTCTTGTCACCCTGGAGTGCATGACATCATCATAGCTCACAGCAACCTCAAACTCGAGTGATCCTCTTGCATCAGCTTCCCAAGTAGCTTGGTCTGCGGGCACCCAATATGATGCCCATCTCGTTTTTCTATTTTTAGTAGAGATGGGATCATGCTCTTGATCAGGCTGGTCTTGAATACCTGAACTCAAGCAATCCACCTGCCTTGGCCTCCCAGATTATAGGCATGAGCCACTGCACCTGGCCACCTCAACAATAATTAAAACAAACAAACAAAAAGCAACTATTTTTGAAAGCACCAGAGAGCTACCAATACAGCAAAGGCTCATGGAGCCAAGATCCCAATAGAGTGAGCCTGACTTTTGGCAACACGTTTCTCCTTCAGGTATATATCTGTTTAAACTGAGCAAAGCTTGTAGAAGATCCAAAGTTGTCAGAGAATAAACATTTAGTTCAGAGCTCACCAAAATTCAGAGGTCCTGGTAAACATGTTATGCTTTCATTTGGTAATCCTAAAGTATTATAATTTAGGAATACTGGTGAGCTGGAAATAGGCCAGTTCCTGAAAAGATAAAAGCCTAGCACAATCCCTTACTAAATTAAGGTAGTCTTTTCTGCCGTAACTGTCTGCCAGAAGAAAAAGTAAAATCCTCTCTGAAGAATGGCTATATTCTTCAGAGCCTAAATTGTCTTTAACGTTTTTTCCTGCACAGTTTCTAGTTTTCAATAAATAGGTATGAAAGAGCCAAGAAATGACTGAAAACAATGGGACAGAGCAGGCCAAAGACAAAAGAAGCAGACCCTGCTATTGGCTTACCTGGTTACTGGGCATATCAAACTCAGACTTTAAAATAACTGTGATTACTATATTCAACCAATTAAATAAGATGGAGAATTGGACTAGACCTAGAACTATGACAGTAGAACAGGAAACTATGGGAAAGTTTAAATAGGTAGATCTAAAAAAAATTAAAATCAAGGACTCAATAATGGGTTTATATACAGATTAGATATAGCTGAATAGAGAAG
This sequence comes from Loris lydekkerianus, assembly GCA_963574355.1. Lineage (NCBI taxonomy): Eukaryota > Metazoa > Chordata > Mammalia > Primates > Lorisidae > Loris > Loris lydekkerianus. The sequence goes on along the minus strand of CAUYPK010069807.1, from coordinate 6,788 downwards.
TAGTAAACTAGAAAATAGACTAATGCCCAGGCTAAAATATGGACGTGAAGAAAGGAAAAAAGAGCATTAAAAGGTATATCAGACATACATAACATGAATTTTATGTAGTAGGCAAGGACTATGAAGGGTTCAGCTTTAAGGAATAGAAGGATTTGTGATTGGTATGTCTAATTAACTGTAAATTTATAATTTTCAGTGTCTTATAAATACTTGAAAAATACTTGTTTTCTTAAAATGTTTTAAAGTTCTCTGTGCAATGTTAGCTATACTACTAATTTCAAAGTTACCTGTGTAACTGCATTAGTCTAAAATGCTAAATAAATAAATATTAGTAATGTCAAAAAGTTAGTGTAAGTGTATTTAGGTTCTTAGAAAATGAAAGAATGAAAGGAGTAGAATAGTGGGAGAAGAGAGAGTGAAATAATCTTTTGAACAGATAATGTGTGAAAATCCATGTCATAAAACATTAACTGAAAGAAAGCTAGTGTAACTCTCATGTTACTGGTGAAGTAGGCTTTCAGGCAAGGATCATTCTTAGTGTTAAAGAGAGAATGGTACCTATACTAAATATGTAGGTAACTAATAGATAACTATAAAACAAAAATTTAAAGAAAGAATTATAAGAAAAAATCAACAAATCCATAATCATACTTGAAGATTTGAGCATTTTTCTTTCAGTAATTGATGAAACTATATCAATAATTCTCCAATTTTTTCGTATTGTATTTCTTTATACTCTAAACAAAAAATTTAATTAAAAGCATCATTGTTAATTATTTTTCAACTTCTGTTGATGTCTGGCTTAACAGAAGACAACGATAATAGAAGACAGCATATTCATCTTGACATACTTAAAATGTATGAAGAACATACAGCTTCAGAAAGATGTATAGTTGGAAGAGAGAGGAATATTTTAATAGCTTTTTCAATAATTGTTAATACTTTTTGATTCAGTATACTTGTCAAGTGGTAGTTTTAAATAAAACCATATTAATGAACTTCTAATACTATACTACATTAAATTCCTTGGTCTGTCTTGTACGTTGAAGTATTGTTTACTCACATGTGATTTTGTAACACCATGCATTGGTCATTTGGAAAATATTTATTTACTGAGTTATACAAGTCTTTCAAATGTTGACACATTTCATTGTGTGATATAAAAAATTCACCATGGGGGTATACAGTGCACCCACTGGGTGAAGGGTTCAACTACAACTTACATTCTATCATGGAAGCAAAAATGATGTAGTCTAAACATTGGTACCCTCCTCTCAATCTGAAATTTAAAAAAAATGATAATAAAAATTTCACTACCATCAATTTCATCAGAAAATACTGGGCTACGTTAAGGTGAGCAATTTTATTTATCAGGAAAACATTGTTGTATATGAAATGGCAAGCTACAGACTGGGAGAAGATATTTGTAACATATGAGAGTGACAGAGATCTTCTATTAAAAATATTTAAATATCTCCCTTAAAATAGTCATAATAATAAAGATCAAAAAATAGAACTATCAGCACAAGGCTTGACATACACTTCATAAAACAGCATATCCAGACAGCCAATAAATAAATATAAAACACACTGTAGATCTTCCATTTTATCCTGTAATCCCAATACCCAGAAAAAAAAGTGATTTTTCCATAAGAATATTTGCACTAGAATGTTTATCACAGCTCAGTTCACAGTCAGCAAGATGTGGAAACAATGTAGGTGCCCATCAGCTCAAGAATGGATAAGTAAATGATGGCATATGTATACTACGGAATACTATTCATCCATAAAAAAGACAGAGACTTTACATCTTTTGTATTTACCTGGATGGATTTGGAGAACATCCTTCTAAGTAAATTGTCACAAGAATGGAAAAGCAAACATCCAGTGTACTCAACACTAATATGTAATTAGCAGATGAACAACTACACACCCACACAAGAATAAAAAACACAATTAAATTCAAGTGGGGGGAGGGGAAGAGAGATGAGGTTTGGTAAGCTCTCACCTAATGGGTGCAACATAGGGGTATGTGGCACACACTTGGGTGAAGGGCTCAACTTCAACTTGGATGACTTCACCTAACAAATGCAAACAATGTAATCATCTGTACTCATATATTAGTCTGAAAACAAAAAAGATACTGAACCTTGTTACTCATCAGGAAAATTGAACAAAATCATGTGATACCAACCAGTGCCCTCCCCCCCCCCAAAAATAACTAGAATTAAATCGATGAACAAATCAATATTGGCAACATTGGAGAATATTAAAATTCTCATACTGTGTTGGTGGGAGTATATATTGTTACACCAATTTGTAAAGCTATCAATTAAAAGCTGAACATTTTCATGCCCTATAGCCCAGTCATTCCATTCATTGGATATAACAGAAATGTTCACAGATGCATCAAAAGATATGTATAAGAATGTTCACCATTATTCCTAACAGCTCCCCTCTGGAAACAACCTAAATGTCCAATAAGAGAATGAATCAGCAGCCTGTGGTGTATTCTTACAATGGAATTCTATTCAGCATCAATAGAGCTATGGCTACATGTGGTGACATGGATCCAATAACTGTGTTGAGTCAGTGAAGCCAGACACAAAAGCACGTGTAGTAAGTGATTTCATTTTTTATCAAAGTTAAAACCAGGCAAAACTAAAGTGAGGAATAGTGGCTTCCTGTAGGGAGGATGCCGGTGGCAGGGCATGTGGGAGGACATGCAAGGAGTTATCTAGAGCATTGGTGATATTCTTCCTCACCTGGGTGGTAGTTTTATTGGGATGTGCACCTGTGTTGATTCACTTAATTGTTAATATTTAGTTACCTTTCTGTATGGATATTATACTTTAAAAAGCTTATGTAAACATACATTAACACCATGTAAGAAATGTGAATTAGAAAGTTATATCCATATCACAAAAAGCTTGGGAAAATTGTTAAAAGAACACAAGGCCACAATTCCTCTAGCTGCCCTTCTTTTGTTTTTTTTGCTTAGAAACCCTTCCCAAACATCTACCTAGAGTGTGATTTGGGCCAAGTTGCTTAGTTCTTTAATTTCCTCATTGGTAAAACAGGGATTGTTATAGTGCCTAATTCATATTATTGTGTTTAAGGTCAGCACATGTTTATTGTGACTGGTGTAGTGTTTGGTTCATAACTAGCACATTAAATTATTCATTTGATAAACATTCACTGAGTTTCCACTCATGTACCAGGCACTGGGCTAGTGATGGGGATACAGGGAAGAATGAATAAAGTTAATGAACTCCTGAAGGATTACTATGCTGTCTAACGTGACAGCCCCTAGCCAAAAGTGGAAATTACAGAAGCAGTTCAATTTCTTAGTCACACTTGCTGTATTCAAAGTGTTTGTTAACATAGCCATGGCTAGGGGGCAGAGACAAGACGGCTGACTGAAGTCAGCTTTCCACAGAGGCTCCTATCCAGAAGGAGAGTTAAAGCACAGAAATTTAGCAAGTAACCTGCTGGATTAGAGCTGTGCCAAGAGATAAGGTTGAAGAATGTGCATCAACCTTGCTGAGGCAAGCTGTGACCCCAAGGATACAAACAAAAGGTACAAAATCTATCACCAAGAGGATGGGAGTCCCCACCTCCATGAGAACAGCTTGGAGTACCCCATAAACAAACAAGCAGAGTTCAAAAGTCCTCCCATAATACTCCATGGGAGAGACCCTCTAAAAACTGGACCTACTTCCCCTACAAGGGTGCCATGGCGCTCTCCTGCCAGGCACAAAACTGTGTAAAACTGTATATATTCTCTACCTGCAATTCTGAGCTCCCAGCACTCCTCTCTACTTTCACTCTCAAGTCTGGAAGCCTGTCCCCCAGGAGTCCAGATTCTTGGGTGTTTTCTCAAGTGGTGTGGACAGGGCCTGGACTGCTCCTGGTCAGTACTGATTCTGCAGCATGGGAGTGAGGAGAGGATGGTCGCTGAGAGGGAACCACACAGGAGTGGCGATGTCCTGAGGTGCACAGCAACAGCCGTTTTTGGCAACAATAGGTCTCACCCCTGGATATTCTGGAGTCACACCCCCTGTCTCTCTGTGCAACCAGAGAAGGCTGGGCATCTTCTCAGGTGGCAGCCACCAGCGGAACAGATCTGGGACGGAAACGCAGGCCTCTTGAGTAAAGGGTTTGCCTGAGGTGGTAACGGCCTGGGTGGAGTGCGGGGACTAGAAAATGCATGCTCAGTGCTGGCAAACTCCCAGGGTGGGGTTGACCCAGAGGACTGCTTTACTGAGCCTAAGGCACACCTGGCCCTCAGGGGATCATCAGCCTAGACAAAGGAGGGCAGGAGGCTAGAACTAACAGCTAACCATGCTGCGAATACAAACTACTGGGCAGCAGCAAAGACAGGGCTTGAGGCACAGGTTCTATAAACTCAAAACAGCTTCTCTTCTGCAGGGGAATTTAGCCAGGAGACCAACAAATTCCGCAAAGTGGTTCTGTAACATCAGTCAGGGGTGGGGCTGGAACTTAGTGAACAGCACCAGCCTCCATCAAGCGCCCAAGGTTGTCAGACCTCACGTCCACCTGCTGCATAGTGGCAGAGAGCAGCAGCCTGCCTGAGGAGACATAGATATCCTTGTGATTCAGGCAGGTGTAAACGCCTGGAATATCTGCTCATTGGAGGCAACTGGGTCACAGCCCTGCGGGGTTATCAGTGACTGGGTGTGACAGAGGTGCAAGGCTGGGAAGGAGGTATCAACCTTCCCAGACTAATCTATTTGCTGGGTGGGTCCTCCTGACCTCATGGAGCACCAGAGCAAGTCATATTTGAGTGGTCAGCAGACCCTTGCCATCTAGTTGCCAGAAACCTTTTAAACCCTCTCACCTGAGACAGGTGCTGACTGAGAAAATTGATTTGCACCTTTTGAACTGAGCCAATCACCTGAAGACTATCCAAGTGGTGCCCTGGGTGTGTGGTTGTAGGAAGGTTTGATTTTCCTTTACCAATTTATGCCTGTGAGGGGCGGGGTGACTTAATTGCTGGCATTTCTCCACATCTGGGACTTCAACCCAGAGTAACTGTTTCACTAGGTTCGGACAGAGACCAGCTGAAAACAAAACAGAGTCACTTAGCCCCACCACACAAAGCAGGTCCCAGTTTCTCAGGCCGTAGCACTGTACAGGTCCTTGGAAAAGTTCCAGGGAAAAAGGCACAGACACCAGTCCTAGCTTTTGGGCAAAGGGCTGGTTAATCACTACTCCTGAATCCCCAAACACAACTTTTCTTTATCCACTCATCTAGTCAAATGGTGTAAAATAATCATGGGGTGGAATCAGCAGAAAAACTCTGGTTACATGAATAACCAGAGTAGATCAACCCCCACAAGGAAAGATGGCAGATGTAGATGAAGATCCCATTCAAAAACAGATGGCCGAGATGTCAGAAATTGAATTCAGAATTTGGATTGCAAACAAGGTTAATAGAATGGAGGAGAAGTTGGAATTAGAAATTTGAGGAGCAAATCCAAAGTTATCTCAAGAATTCAATGAATTTAAAGACAAAACCACCAAAGATTTTGACACATGGAAGCAAGAATTTTCAGCCTTCAAAGATCTGAAAAATACAATAGAATCCCTCAGTTACAGAGTGGAGCAAGCAGAAGAAAGAATTTCTGACATTGAAGACAAAGCTTTTGAACACTCCCAAACTCTCAGAGAGGGAGAGAAATGGAGAGCAAAAACGAATCATTCTCTTAGAGAGCTCTGGGATAATTCGAACAAGGCTAATATCCACCTCATTGGAATCCCTGAAAGTGATGAAGTGGTTTTGCAAGGCACAGAGGTTCTTCGCCATGAACTTATGAAAGAGAATTTTTCAGACATGCCAAGAGATTCTGAAATTCAGATAGCAGACAGTTTCAGAACCCCAGCACGACTCAACCTGAATAAGACATCCGCCACGGACATCATAATTAACTTCACTAAAGCTAATATGAAGGAGAAAATTCTGAAAGCAGCCAGACTTAAAACCATTACCTACAAAGGGAAGAATATTAGAATGACTGCAGATCACTCTGCTGAAATTTTTCAAGCCAGAAAAGGGTGGTCATTGACTTTTAATCTTCTAAAACAAAATAACTTTCAACCCCAGATCCTGTATCCAGCTGATCTGAGTTCCATTTATGATGGAGAAATTAAATACTTTAATGACATTCACAAGTTGAAGAAATTTGCCATAACAAAACCAGCTCTTCAGGGTATTCTCAGACCTATCCTCAATAATGACCAGCCAAATCCTCTACCACAAAGGTAAACTCACTCAGGAACTTTTGATCAAACTCCAAATTCCACAGTGGCGAAAGGATTAAAAATGTCCACTGGACTTTTGAAAAACTCAATACCCCAAATTTTATCAGACTTATCAATATTTTACATTAATGTGAATGGCTTAAACTGTCCTCTAAAGAGGCACAGGTTGGCTGCCTGGGTACAAAACTCAGGCCAGATATTTGCTGCATACAAGAATCACATCTTACCTTAAATGATAAATATAGACTCAGGGTGAAAGTATGGTCATCCATATTTCAGGCAAATGGTAATCAGAAAAAAGCAGGTGTTGCAATTCTATTTGCAGATCCAATAGTCTTTAAACCAATAAAAGTAAGGAAGGATAGGAATGGTCACTTTATATTTGTTAAGGGTAATACTCAATATGATGAGATTTCAATTATTAATATTTATGCACGCAACCAGAATGCACCTCAATTTATAAGAGAAACTCTAACAGACATGAGCAACTTGATTTCCTCCAG
>CAUYPK010069806.1:0-19767 GCA_963574355.1 Loris lydekkerianus | reverse complement strand
GGAGGCTGAGGCAAGAGAATCACCTAAGCCCAGGAGTTGGAGGTTGCTGTGAGCTGTGACGGTACAGCACTCTACCAAGGGCAATAAAGTGAGACTCTGTCTCTACAAAAAAAAAAGTAAGATCCATTCCAACGGGTTACTTGGGCCTCACCTTTGAGGTGGGATTACAGCTCAAATAAACCGAGGAGCCTCTGAATTCACTACTTCACTGAATTAGTCTTTCTTTCTTGGGCTCCTTGCTTGTGATTGCTGTCTTTTAGTCACTACTATTTTTTTTACACTTCTCTTTTGAAATCTTTCTTTTCTGATGAATATATCCCACCACTTTAAAAAAAGGGCATCGTGTAGACTTCTGGTCTTCTGTAGTTTTCTGAAAAGATTCTTTCATGCCCTAAGAAAACCCCAAAGCCTGTCATTTGGGTAATCAGGTGTTGGGGCCCAGGATGCCAGGTTGCCACCCGCAGCCTATGAAACCATCTGGATGTGGACTGCCGTGCTGCCTTGCTCAGGATCAACTCCCCTTAGGTGCCAGGGGGAGGGGGCAATTTGTCTTACCAGGACAGAGAAAGAGAGAGAGAGACAAGCTGTCTTTGAGGGAGAGAAACAATCTTAGTAGGAGAGAGAATCTTAGCAGTCTTTGTAGAAGGGCGCCAGGCAGACACCCTCCAAGCAGGAGGAGCAAAAGAGTTAGAGTGAGGGAGTCCATGAAAGAATGAGAATCTGGACTATCTCCTGGGGCTGTTTATAGAGGTGAGCCTGTGGCTATTTACACCACAGGTGTAGAGACTGCCAAGCACTGACAGTGCTCTCACTTGTGCTCTTGCATTAAGGAGAGCCGAATCCCTTCCCCATGCCCTCATCACCAAGGCGTTATTGAAATGCTTTGGCGAACAGGGATCAAAGTAGGGTTCAACTCAACTTCAGATGAGGTCTAGGATAGTCTTAGAGGTGTTCCTTATAGTTACAGAGCATTCAAAGCTTAACTCCTGCTTCTCCTTCCTTTGAATCATCTGGTCTCCTACCATCAGGAGTTATGGTGAGGTGACCTTTGTTGTTGTTGTTATTCAGGGATTATCAAAATGATGTCTCTGCATCTAATGCTTGTTTTCCTTTAGAAAAAAAGAGCCTAATGCACAGTTTATGTGCTAAAACCTTATTAAGAGGTACAAACCAAGAGTAATCAGAATGCATAGAAAGAGCAAGGAGCTTGGATGGTGGATTACTGAATTGACGGGGACTTCACAAGGGACACGACTAGCTTCTTGGCAACATGGATGATTCAAGACAGGAGCATAGGAATTTCATGCTTCAGAATCATCCTTGGAGGGAATGGTGGACACTTTATTTGCTAACTCCCTTCTATCTTTTATCTCCTTTAGCTCAAGGATTGTGCCCCTGGCAGTTAACTCCTGCACTTCTGATTCCATACTCCAGTCCTGGGGGAGCTGATCTCACACCCTGTGGTTTGATGCTTTAGCCAAATTCAGCAGTGGACAGAGTCATGGGACTCCCAAGATTAGCCTCAGATGTTGTGAGTGGCTGAGAAGCCTGGGTGAAGTGAGGCTAGATCTAACTGGCCTTCTAATTTTGGTGTGGACCTTCCTACTCTAAGCAGATGGGAGGTGGCCTGGGTGAGGATAGAAAAAAATACCTACACTGGTGATAGCTGGAAGGTTTCAGGAAGCAGGATGGCTTTTTGTCTTTAGGGCTCTTTAGGGCCGAGTCAGTAAATATTGTTTTAAAAGGCCAGATGGGAAATATTTTAGGCTTGGGGAGTGAGTGCCAAGAGGCACCATCAAGGCTATTCTGTAGGTCCTTTAGAACTATTTAAAATGCCACTCTTTAAAAAGGTAAAAATAATTTTATAGCAGGTAGATCTTAAAAAGACAGGCTGATGGTCAAATTTGACCTGAAAGTTCTAAAGTGCTGATTCCTGCTTTGGAGAACAAGGATCAAACTAGGGTTCGGCTCAACTTCAGATGAGGTCTAGGATAGTCTTAGACTCCAACGTAATTGTTTCCTTTAGGAATTTTGCAGGATATAGCTCTTTGTGAGCAGAGGTTAGTTGGAGTTGGCCTGATGGGCCAGTGTAGCTTGACATTTGTCCCAGCGGGAATTCTTTCTTTCAGGTTTGGTAGGGGTGTGTAGTGGGCATGTGGAACTGGTCACACTGGCTTGCAAACACTGGCTCTACACATCCCTTCCAATTCCACATTCAGTGATGTCACAGGTATCTTGAACTTGTCCATGTTGGGAATATTTACACCATGGAAATTGGCAAATGCTACAAATCAGGGCTTTTTAGAGGACAGCAGAGTGGGAATAAACAATTGTAAATAAACATTTACTGGCACATCATTGGACATTTGCCTTATCATTAGGTTTTCCCAGAGAATTTTCCAGTGATAGTTATATGGTCTTGGGCAGAAACAAAGAGAGGTGATGGGGGCCAAATCAACTAGGCTGGTGATTTGGCCTGAGGGGTAGAAAGAAAACGGCCAAAGGAGCCCAGGCCTGTTGGTCATTTGCCTACTGACACCTCCACTTGGATGTATCCCAGGCACTCAGAAGTACAAAATGCCTCAGTATCGCTCTACTCCCAATACATGGCACTGGAATCATCTCAGTGTGCTCTGTCTCTCTCTGTCTCTGCCTCTTCACATCTCCTGCCCTCCCCCTCCAAATTAAACTAACCCCAAGCCCCACTGACAATGTGTCCTGTGAGGTCTGTCCATTCCTTCCATTATTTCCCACCTTGCCTCTTAACTCGCCCTCTTTTGCTTGTGAAACCTCTTCCTTCCTGTCCATTCTCTTGACCAGACTACTCTTTCTAGAATGCAAATTTGCTCATATCACTTCCTGGCTTCAACTATACCCTACAGCCTCTAGAATAGTGGTCCCCAAACCTTTTGGCACCAGAGATCATTTTTTCCATGGTCTGGGAGGTTGGGGGTGGAGTTTGGGGATCAATCAAGCCCATTACACTTATTGTGTACCTTATTTCTATTATTATAATATATAATGAAACAATTATATAATTTGCCATAATGCAGAATCAGTGGGACCCCTGACTTGTTTCCCTGCAACTAGATGGTCCCATCTGGGGTGATGGGAGTCAGTGACACCCAAAGAGTGTTGCTTATGTCCTCACCTCCACCTCAGACCATCACGCATCAAATTCTCACAAGGAGCGTGTAGCCAGGATCCCTCCCACATGCAGTTTACAGTGGGGTCCATGTTCCCATAAGAATTTAATGCTGCTGCTTATCTGACAGGAGGCAGAGTTAAGGCAGCGATGTGAGCAATGGGGAGTGGCTGTAAATACAGATGAAGCTTTGTTTGCTCCCCCACCACTCATCTCCTGCTGTGTACCCTGGTTCCTAACAGGTCATGGACTGATACCAGTCTGAGGCCTGGGGATTGGGGACCACATCTGTAGAATAACATCTACACTCCTCACTACACTTTACTAGGCCATTTCAATCACCAAGACCTGCCTCACCCACTGTGTCTCTGACGCCTGGGCTTTGTCACTCTATTAGTCTACATTTTGAACTTCCACTACCTGGATTGGAATGGGCTCTTTCTCAAATGCTGTTGTCTCTCCCCAGTGTTAGTTTTGTCAGGCAAATATTTACCCACCCTTCACAGCTTAGCTCATTAGGTCTCACTTTCTTGCAGAAGTTGCCGTCTCCCTTCTGCCAAGGAAGCAGCATGAACTGCTTAGCCCCTTGAGGAGAGGGCTGTCAGGGACTGCGGGTCCTCCTGGAGCCCCCTCTGTTGAACTGACATGACCTTCTGTACTTAGAGCTCAACTTTGCTTACTCGTGGCTATTTTAATGTCTCTCTGTGACCCCAAGCCTATATCCCCCAAACTCTTAAACCAGCACTATTAGACATCCAAAGACCTTCTGGACCAACCTGGTGAATCCAAGAATTTAGACTTTCTACCAGGTAGATTCAGCTCTAGGTTTAGGAGATCCCTGGCATTGATGGATCATCCTCAGATTACTGTAAGCAAAGATGACATGGAGGGGGCACCATTTTTTCTGACATTTTATGGCCCATGGGAAATCCTTCTATCTTTCTGCACATTTGGTTTCAAAACTCCGGCTTTTATAGAGATTGGTGATGACAGAGATGATAATGCATCTCTGAGCATGAGACAAATGTACAATAATTTTGGGGTATTACTGTTAAAATTCCATTTCTAAAAATGGAAATATTTGAGACCTTGCCTATTTTAGAGCATCAAGGTTGGATTATAATGAGAATGATTCAGATATAGCCACAGAGCCACCATGCCAAAGAAATAGTGCAGCACTTCCCATAATGGTGACCAGAGAGGTGGGACTGGATTAAGTTAGGATTGTGAGACCAGGCTGCCTCCCTCCTCGCAGCCCTCACCATCTGCCATCTCACCACACTCTAGTATTTAAACAATTTCCAGTTGCAATCCTTTAAAATGAAGTATAATATATTCACAGCTGGTGGTTTTCCTGCCCTAGTTTATGCTTAACTTTGGCCTTCATTTAAAAAAAAAAATAAAAAAAAAACTATTCTGTGATTGCTTTGTGTTGCTTTGGAAGAGTTTCTGGATCAGGGATTTGTGCCTCTCTTTGATTGCATTGTGATTGCGTTTGCAAGTGACAGAACAGAGGGAAAATCTGTAGTCTGCTTTTACCCTGTGTCTGTGGGTACCAGCCCCGGCTGCAGATCAAAATCAGCTGAGCAGCTTTTAAAAAGTACAGATTGCGGAGCATGGCCCAGACCCAAAGGACAGAAGCCCTAGGCATGGAACTGGGCATTTAGTTGCAAAATATCACCAGGTGATCAAGACGTAAAACCAAGATTGCCTACTGAGGATACGAGGATACTGGGGATTTATCGGGACTCATCAGTGCACCTCTCTCTCAAAGGACCCTTTCTTCTGTGCTGGCAGGTGATGTTTTCATTCTAAGTTTTCATAATGTTAAAATATCATCAAGAAAAATGAATTGATAATATTGGTGTTTAAGGGGATGATGGAACAAAATGTTTGAGCTGAGATTTTCACTTACACTGATTCCTAAAGGTCAAAACTACTGGATTCCCATCAGAAGTCTGCTAAGCCACGGTGTCTGGAGGGACTGTACGTTCCTCTCAGCCCCTTAAACCATGAAACGACACATGCTTTGGAATCAGCCTGGGTCGGTTTTGAAGTCCTGGTTCTACAGTTTACACAACTGTAAATTGGCAATAAAAATATTTTTCTTGCAGAATTATAGTACTTTTCAGAGCTATAAATCCTTCCTGGCACACAAAGTTGCTAATAAATGATAGTTAGTCTCCTCTTAGTTATGAATGTCCTTGATTTTCTGTGTACCCCAGAACACACCAGGGCTGTTGATTCTCCCCTGGGACCTGCTCATCAAGAGTTGAATAAGGTTCTTGCCTCTACTGGGTTCTGTTTCAAGACGTCGACTTTTTTTTTTTTTTTTCTGGTCCTATATTCCTATTTAATATTTCCCCTAAGCATTTAAATATGGGAACAAAACAATTTTATCCTTCTGGACAGTAATCACTTTTGGTGTCTTTCCAAACTAAAAGCCGGACCGTGGGAGGGTGTTACAACACACAGTTTAACCCAAGCAAGCTTTGGGGCAAGGCTGTAGCTCTCCCCCTCTCTCATTACATAAAGACAATCTTAGATTTCTAGCCCCGCCAGGCACCGCCTCCCATCTCTGATCTTCACAAAACACTTTCCTACCTCACCTCTTAGCCTCATGGGGGAAAACCATCCATTTTGCCTCTTGTCCTCTCTGAGCTCCATAGCTTATTTTAATCACTCTTCTGAACCTGGAGGCTTTCTCTAGCACAGATGCCTTTGAACAAAGCTCTTTTGCAAAAACTCTCTGCAGGAGAGGTGTTACAAACCTCTGCCGCTAAGTGAATTGATGGGCTGAGAGACTTGATTAGACCTGTTCTCTTTTCTTTGATGAGGAAAATCCCCCTCTGAGGAACAGGGGAGGAGTCTGCATCGATGAACACATTCCCATTCCTGAACCAATTTACACTCATGAATTAATAATGTTGAACCATTTCTCTGCATTTTATTCAAAAAAGCTGCTACCTGGTATTATTCAAATACCCCTTCACCCTACAGTGAGGGATGTATTTGTTCAAACAGAGCAGTTGCGGCAATGTTGCAAGACAGATGGAAATTTTAGATGACAGAGGAGTTTGCCAGATGGAGAAGGGTAGGAGGGGAGTGGGTGGGAGACTGGGTAGGAAACCTTTCCGTGAGAACACTTTGGATAGAATTTTTAAAGTGTGGGTAAAGTGCACAGAAAAGAAGGAGAAGGCAGAAATCAGAAGGGCAGGATTTATCAGGGCCTGGAATGAATGGGTTCCTGACCACTGGTTTGGAATGAGGCAAAGAACAGAGCCACGAGTCGTATTAGGAATGGGAAGCGCATTCAGCCTGAGACTCTCGGGCCAGATCACGGTAGGGCAAAATGAAGGAGGTGGTTTAAGATGAGGAAGGGCTGTCAAGCCCTTGGAATAGTGCTTGTCCCTTCCTGTCTGCAAAAATGGATGCGACACACTGAAGAGAATTTCTAAAGGAAGGGGAGAGATAGTGAGAGGGAGAGATAGAAAGAGAGACAAACAAAGAAAGAGAAAGCAGAGAAAGACAGGAGCTAGAACACTGATAGAGGAAGACAGCGGTGAAGAGATATTAACAGACAAAGGGACAGAGTCAGAGAGACAGACTCATGGAAAGAACCACTAAAAATAATTTTTTTTTTTTTTGAGGAGACAGAGTCTCACTTTACCGCCCTCGGTGGAGGGCCGTGATGTCACAGGACTCACAGCAACCTCCAGCTCTTGGGCTTCCGCGATTCTCCTGCCTCAGCCTCCTGAGCAGCTGTGACTACAGGCACCTGCCGCAACGCCCGGCTATTTTTTGGTTGCAGTTCAGCTGGGGCTGGGTTTGAACCTGCCACCCTCGGTATATGGGGCCGGCGCCCTACTCACTGAGCCACAGGCGCCACCCTAAATATCAAATTTGGAATGGTGGTGCCTGTAGCTCAGTGGGTAGGGCGCTGGTCACATGCACCAGGGCTGGTGAGTTCACATTGGCCTACTAAAAACAAACAAAAAAATTGCTGGGCATTGTGGCAGGTGCCTGTAGTCCCAGCTACTTGGGAGGCTGAGACAAGAGAATCGCTTAAGCCCAAGAGTTTGAGGTTGCTGTGACCTGTGACGCTATGGCACTCTACTAAGAGTGACAGAGTGAGACTCTGTCTCAAAACAAACAAACAAAAAACCTAGGAAAATTTAGAGAAGGAATAGAAAGAGATATTTACTGATACCAACTGCATATCCTGATCATATATCCATATCTATATACAGGAAATACAGTTTATAATACAACAGCCAGGAAATCTATCTTCTCTGTAGTTAACACTACAGGAATAGCAGAACCATGGGGGGGGGGGGGGAGTGGGGGTGATTACATGAGCGACAGGCAAAACATAGCAGAGAAATTGGGACTTGTGGGGAAGGTAGACCTAGCCCCCTTTCATCTCAGCTGTGCAGTAACTTCTATTTTCCCTACCTGCTGAATGAAGGTGCTGAGAGAATGAGAATAACGAAGACTTAAATCGGCACTGACAAGGTCCCCAGGTCTCAGTCCGTGTGCAAAGATGCACTGGTGTCCCTCAAGCCCTTCTCAGGGATGTCCCCTGTGTCCTGTGACTCTAATGGACACCAGATTTTTGTCAGACTTTCAAATCCAATTCAACACTTAGGCTAATTGGGAAACAATTTGCTAAAAGCAAGCTCTTGCAAAAACACTCCCCCCCCCCCCCATGCTAAGATCCATGTGTGTTTACTGGAACATGTGAGAACTCTGCCTCCTGAGCTGGCAGGACTATAAACAGTTCTTCTCAATCGTGACTCAGGTTGGAAGGGGTGGGAGGAGACTAAAGAATGTGAAAACCAAGGATGCTTTTACAGAGAACCCCAAGGGTGGCGATGGCTTTGTGTGGGTTTTGTCTGTTAATATCGTCAACTATTGCATCAAAACGTTTGACCACGAAACCATAGAAGCATTTGGTAAATGTAGCCCCCTGACTTCTTGAGGGCTTCTGTCAGTTGTCACGGTTAAAAAATCTCTCAAAGTGCTTCCTCCTGATTTGATTTCATTATGACTTCTCCAGACACACTGTGGATACCCTTGGCTATTTCACTGTAGACCTAGGGTTCAGCATTTATTGCCTGATGTTGCCAAGATATTTTCGGGTGTGTTAGTCTAGAAGGCATGTTTCACCATCTTTTTTGGTTTTCTTTGCATCCTTTTCATTTTAGTCTGCGTATGTGGTAGGTGGAAAAATGCCCCCTCCCTCACCCAAAATGTCTATGTCTTAATCCCCAGAATCTGTGAATGTTGTTACTTGGCAGAGAGGAATTAAAGTTGTAAATCAGCTGGCCTTAAAATAGAGAGATAATCCTGGATTACCTGGTGGGCCCTATGTCAACACAAGTGTCCCTAAAAGAGGAAGGCAGAAGAGGAGGTCAGAGTGATTTGATGTGAGGACCCAACCTGCCATGCTGGCTTTGGAGGTGGAGGAAAGTGTCAAGAGATAAGGCCTGTAGGAAGCTTCTAGAAGCTGGAAAAGACAAGGAAACTAATCTTTCTGTAGAATTCCAGAAGCAGCTTGACACCTTGAATTTGGCCCAGGGAGTTCCACTTCATAATTCTGATCTCCAGAATTGTAAATTGTATTGTTTAAACCGCTAAGTTTGCAGTAATTTGTCACAGCAGTTATAGGAAACTAATAGGATTTGCATGTCCCACAATGTTAGCTGTAGCATAAGATAGAAGCCATGGGCTGGGAAGTAATGAGCCCCTGTCGGTCACAGAGGGGTGAGCGGGAGAGGGGGACATGGTGCTGAGGAATTCTGCCTGGAGGAGCGTGAGCTACATTGCCTAGGACCTGCCACATCCTTGCAGACAGTGCAGCACACTCATCTTCCTTGTCACAGCTCACTTCCTGTTTGGGCCCTGTATTTACCAGAAATATCTCTCCCTTTCTGAGAACAAGTCCACTTGACCATGTAGAGAGAAGCTGTTCAGGAAGAATGTACCAAGGTTTCATTTTGAAAATCTTCATGCGAGGCCTGAGGTTGGAAACCTCAAAGACCCCCGAGTTTAGTAATGGTTTAGAGAACTGCTAAGTGTGAAATGTCCCAGTGGTCTGCTTAGCTTTCGGAAACTAGTCTTTCAAATATCTATTCTAACCCTCACTTCAAAAGATGGAAAAGGAAGTCATTTTGAAAATCCTTTTGGCTAAAATCCTACTGTCTGGCCATAGTTTCCTCTCAGGACTCATCTTTCTAGAATCTTGTATCTGGAACTCTGTTGTGTCTGGAACTTTCTTCCAGAACCTTGTATCTGGAACTCTATTGAGGTTTATAAGCAGTCCCCAAGTTGCAAACATCTGACTGACTTACGCTTATGAACAGAGGCTATTAGCAGTAATAAGTAAATGTTCCTGTTCCAACTTACATGCAGATTCAACTTAAGAACAAACCTACAGAGCCCATCTCAGGTGCAATCCAGGGACTGCCTGTATTTGCAAAGTTGAATCCCTGCCTTAGGATGGCTGAAGTGTAATGAATTGAATGTTGGAGCTTTTTGTGGCAGGTTCCGAACTTCACTGGGGAGAGAACTCCATGGTTAATGGCACTTGAAGGCCACAGCTAAGTGTGAAAAGTGGGGTCTTGGCTTGTCCACTAGAAATGGCACAGCCTAGTCACATGACCTTAGTGGTGCCCAGTTATCTTTGCCTGGAGCACAGACAGCTCAGAGATAGTCTTTCTGGAGAAACCGCCTTCTGAGGCACTTCAGGACACTTAGCTCACACTGAGTTTTGGCTAAGTGTTAAATTTCAATAAGAATTAAATTTGAAATAAAGTTTACATATAAAAATAGAAGACAAAAACAGAGATCCTAGAGTTTAAGAGGTGAGAGAGTATTACATAAGCAATTTATATTACAGTGTGATCACTGATAAATACAGATCATTCCCTTCTCTCTCTCTCTCTCTCTCTCTCTCTCGCTTCTAATGAACCTTCCTCTCTCTCCTTCTCTCTCCTTCTCTCTCTTTTCCCCAGTCTTTCTTTTTTTTGCAGAGATCAAAAACTGCTTGAAGAGACATGACCTGTTTTATTTCCTTTTTTCCTTGGTCAGAGCCCTGCTTTATGGGGGCTTGGTACATCTTTATTATTCTGCTCTCAGCTGCTCGTCTTTTTGAGAGTATTTTGTTTTCTGTTTTCGGCTGGCGTTGGGTGACTGCTTGGTATTTCAGAAGACTCCTGACATAATGCAGTGAGTCTTTTCACTGAGAAACGTCACGTCGTGGGGAGATTTAAGGGCCAGGCCTTGAGGATCTCCTGCGATTAGAATGTCTCAGCCTATTTGGAAAGCCTGTGGGAGGAATTCTCCAGGCACGAAGCAGAATTCTGGGGCTACAAGAAAGCCCCTTTCTGCCATGCATTATAAGTTATAGTAAAAAAAAAAAACAAACAAAAAAAAAACCAAGACACAACTAAAAAGAAAGGCCTAGGTCTTAAGAGATATTCTGTTCCCAAGTGGAAGGCGTGTTTTTTTCTTATTGCTGTAAGCAGTGGCAGGCATCCCCGGGCCGGCAGCAAACATCCGGGAGCCTTTGGTGTTAGGCAGGATGTTAGTATGCCAGCTTCATGGAGGACAGGAACAATGGCTTGTTTAATTTGCTTTTTATAGCAAAGCCCATTTGGGGAGAATGAAGACAGGAGGATCTTAGAGGAGCTTCCTTTCCCTGAGGGTTGGCCCATCTGCTCCGTGGAGAGGAGAGTGTGCTGATTCAGGGAGCTGAGCCAGCTAAGGCCCTGCCACAGCCCTGCCCTGTGCCTTTGCCAGGGTGCTGGCTCACGTGGCCAGCCAGGGTGCAGGGGGCTTTGTGAAGGCTCCTTTCTAATGGTAGGACAACTGACTTCTGTCTGGGGATTACTGAGACATATGTTCCATGGCCGCCAGAAGTATCTCATTCTCTAACAAAGCCTCTTTTTATGAGTTGGAGGAGTGAGCACTAACAATCCCACCCCTGCAAGAGAGTAAACATTCAAGAAAAAAATAATCAAAATATTTCTAAGTATCACGTATATTTGTGCTTATCAAAGAAGGAAACAAGGAACAAAATAGAAACATTCATTTAATTGTTTAGGTCCTTAATATGAAGATCGATTTTTATAAATGAAATGAATTACCACAGCTATTATTTTATTTTTGGTATTATAAATATTATATTGAAACTTCTAGTGATATATCAAGAAGCTACAAACGTCTATGCTTTTTGAGGTTGTGAATTCAGTTTTCATCACCTTTTTCTTGCTGTTCTGATATCTTGGGGGGGGTCCGTCTGGAAGTTTTTCTTTTTCTTCCCTCCCCCCACCTCCTTTCTAACGAAACTAATAAATCACTTTGTTGTAGTCATATGTAAGGCAAGAATAAACAAGTTCGGGAAAGAACCTAATGAGGTTCCCATGAACTTGACTGATAGCTCTTCAGGCTGTTCCCAGACCTGTTTTTGTTTTCTTCGCACAGCAAGTTTTCTGCTTGTCTTGCAGAGAATGCTGCAGCAATGACCTCCAGATGAGAAAGGCGTTTAGGGCAGTAAGAGAGGGAGCCAGGGGTGTCTACTGAACAGCTCTGATTAGGGTGCAGTTTTGAGGCATGGGCATGATGGGGCTGAGAGAAGGACCCCTCTCTGCATTGGGAGCTCCGTCCCCAAACTTAGTGACATGTGCTACACTGGCTGCTGGGGTTGTCTTTATACCTGGGCCTTCCCTCCTGAGGTTGAGATAAAATCAGTTGAGGTGGCCTATCTTTTCCTCATATTTTCACTTAGATGCAATGCACATACCCAGGTGAGTCCCTCGGAAAGATAATAATCCTTACATGACATCATTTGGGGGATTTGTTGAGTGACTATTCACCACCCCAACTGTTGTTGATAAAGAAGAGATAACAGCATGAAAATATTTGTCATAGGAGTCTCACTAGGTGTCTTAGTCAAACATGTTCTGATGTGGTGTTGGGAGGAAAGAATAGTCTCATGACTGCTCTCGACATCAGAGATGGAAAATTCTTAGGTCACTCAGTCTGCTTTTTGAAACTTAGATAGGGCATGGCTCTCTGCTCATCTCCTGGGCGGGTTTCATCTCTGACTGCTTCCTTCTCAGGAGATACTAAGTGATGGATGAAGGCCTCGGTGTTGGGGAAGTGTTTTCAAGAACCATGCCTGGTGGAACCGCTCCTGTTTCATTGGGCTGTATTTCTCCAGTGGATGAGTCCTGCCCAGGCTGTCTAACGATTGTAGTTCTGACTGTCCATGGAACCTCGAGTAACTTGAAAAGTATTCTCATGCCTCGATTTTCCTTCTCTACCAGCTCTGTCCAATAGAAACAGAAAGTGAGCTGCATGTATAATTTTAAATGTCCTAGAAGTCACATTCAAAGAGTTAAAAAGAACAAGGCAGAACCAGGAAGGCCAACACTGTGTCTCACTTACACGTGGCAGCTAGAACAGTCCACGTCATACAAGAGGAGAGCAAAATGGTGGTTATTAGGGGCCAGAGCATGAGGGATTCTCAAAGGGTACCAAGTTTAAATGATAAGATGAACGAGTTCTAGGGCTCTACTCTGCAGCAGGGGTGATGATGCGTGCATTGAAAAACAAAAAAGAGCAAAAGTAAATGAGCGACATTCATTTGAATATAGGTTCGAGGTATAATCAATATAAAAGATTATCAATGAACTATTTCACATTCTTAATTTTTTAACCCAAGTCTTTGAAATCTGTTGTATAGTTTACACTCCTAGTCCACCCTAATTCAGACTGGCCACATTTCAATGGCCACTGGTGGACAGAACAGTTCTATACAGAGGATGTGGCCTCTGCTGTTTGAAGGCTTTTGTGTATTAAGGTGTTTTGGAATTGAGTGCATATCTGCTTTAAACCATTTGATGAGATTCTATGAGTTACAACAAAGATGAGAATAGCTCGGGGGAGTCAGATACGGAAAGGTAGTTCCCCCAGAATCAGCCAAATTCACATACAAGGGGTATAGAAAAACTTTGATGACTGTGTCCTACGTAGTACACTCCATTCTACTCGGAGAAATATTTTACCTATGAGTCCACGTAGCTCCCTAAATATTATTAAGAAGTCTTAAAAGATGTCCTGGTGATTGAGTTGGTATTTAGAGATTGAATCATGTTAAGAAAGATGTTGAAATGAAGAAAAGGCTTGTTGTAATGACAAGTGCCAACAGGAAGGTGATGGCTTGAAGGAGAGTTGACACATCTATCATTATCTTTTCCAGTCTTATCCAAGGCAAAAGACATTCTCGCCAGACAGTGTGCGCATTCCAGGCTGCTTGGCAGGGAGATTTCCTCAGCAAAGGCAGCTCAGTGGCAGTCTCAACATGACAAAAGTCTCCTTCAGCTTGTGTGAGGACAAGAGCTCACCCTTGTGAAACACCTACTACACATTAGTTTGTTAGGGCAGCTACAACTAAGTTCCACAGACTGGGGGGCTTAAACAATAGAAATGTGTCTTCCTATAGTTCTGGGGTCTGCACCCCTGGGGCCTCTTCCTTTTCTTATAAGGACACCGGTCATCTTGGATAGAGGATGCCACCTCAATGACCTCATTTTACTTAATCACTGGTTTAAAGACTTTATCTACAAGACAGTCACAATCTGAAGTAATGGGGATTGGAACTTCAACATATGAATTCTGGGGTGACACAATTCAACCTACGACACAGGCGTTTTCTGTCTTGCGGTGGGGAAACTGATGCCCAGTGAGGATAAGTGACTTGCTTAGGGTTCCAAAGCTAGTTGAGCCTAAGCTCTGGATGTGAAATCAGTGTTCTCCGCACCACAACAACTTTGTCTCTTAAGGCAAAGTGATGTCTGTAGCTAGTCCTGTCTAAGACAGAGGGAAAACTCATGGGGAGTGGCGGGGCCATGTGGGAGCTTACAGGCCTGGTGCATGAGAGCAGCATGGGCACTGTGAGTCTTGGAGCTGTCATATATTAACCCTGTCACCGTGCCCAGCCCAAGCTTACGCTAATATTTATTAAGCACCAGGGCTTGGCACTGAGCATGAATCATCTCATCCCATGTTCACAGCCAGCCTATGAAATGGACAGTACTACACTATCTACAGTTGAGGGGAAAGGGCTCAGAGGGGGGTAAGTGACTTATCCAAGGTCACACAGCCAATAATGCCTAGAGCCAATCCATAGAACCTAGTTCTATGGATTCCAAAGCCTGTACAGTTAACCATTACCAGCCTGAAGAATGGGGCCCAGGGTTACAAAAATCTGCTTTTATAAGGGAGGGAAAGTCTGGGTTTGAATGTAATGTAACATTTAAAGGGTTTTAAATGTTGACTAATTTTAGGTTTCTATATATATTTTTTTTTGAAACAGAGTCTCACTGTATTGCCCTTGGTAGCGTGCCATGGTGTCACAGCTCATAGCAACCTCAAACTCTTGGGCTTAAGCGATTCTCTTGCCTCAGCCTCCCAAGTAGCTGGGACGACAGGCACCCACCACAATGCCCAGCTATTTTTTGGTTGCAATTGTCATTGCTGTTTAGCAGGTCCGGGCTGGGCACGAACCTGCCAGCCTCGGTAGGGTAGCCGGTGCCTAATTTTAGGTTTCTTACACAACACTAAACAGCCCAGGTAGCACATACATATAAAACACATCAGGGAGCCACAGTTTCTCACTGCATTGCCTCTTACCTGTAGGATGGGAAGATTGTCCTAGATGAACCTGGAGGTCCTTGCCTGTCCTGATGGTTGACGAATCTCTGATGCCATTGTGAACTCAACAAATAGATTTCGGTGGGTGAGGCAGGACTGCACAGGCGTTTTTGGGACCTGAATAGATTTGATCTGGACCTTGACACTTGGTAGCAGCATACAGAGGCAAGTTACTCCCCTATCTGGAAACTGGGTCCTGTACTTTGCACATGATGTGAATATTTAGAGAGTGTTTGTAAAGGGCCTGGAGGCCGCCCTGTTACACACAAATGGGTGGCACTCAGCAAGACAGGCCCCTCTCTGTGAGATTGTGGGTCTCTGAGTGGAAGGCCTGCTTGGCCATTTGAGAGGGGCTCCCATCTGACAGGGGCTGACTGTGTTAACTTTAGTTTTGGAATCTTCAAGAGTTCCTGAGGGGCCGGAGGGGAAGCTAACCCTTGCTGGCAGGGTGTGGTTAATGCCTTAGCAGGAATGAGTTGGCATTTATTCACTCAATAAGCATTTAGAGAATTCCTACCACGGTCAAAGAGAAGTGGTGCTTAAACTTATGAAATAGTGTTTGCTTATAAGCTGGCCCCTCACTGGTGCGGCTGTCCCCAGAGGGTGGCTGCACCTAGGCAAAATGCCCTTGAGGGGGCAGCCAGGCCTGTGAGGACATAGGTGGGATAGCCTGTCTTTACTAGCTCAGATTCCTTACAGTGGAAACAGTCAGTTCATTCTTAGGAACTTTAAGGTACAAAAGAGGCCCTGAAGTAAAGCAGGGCTGCCAACATGGGCACATGTGCCAGAGGCCCTCCAGGCCCCTCCGCACACAAAGGTCCCCTGGAGACCCCAGCGAGTGGGCTGGTTTTGCCTAAGGAAGTTACTCGTCTCTGTGTGGCTGTATCAGCCCAGCACTATCAGTCATTTCTCGGCTTCCCACCCACGTGCTACAGTGCGGCGGATGTGGGGGTATCCTCTCCCCTTTGCTGAGTAAAGTAGCTCAAAGACTGTAAGAGAGAGATGTGGTGTGGGGCTGAGGCCTGTGCCCCGGGGCTGGCACCTGCCCCGTGTGGGGTGAGCCATGTGCTTGTGCTGGCACTGGCAGACCTGACCCAGCTGGGGTCTGGGCTGTGACATTTGCAGCCAGCAGCATCTGGAAGAGACTCTGGGAGGGTCCCAGCAAACCGCACTGTGTTCTCTGGAGGCTGAACTGAGGTGAGTGGGTGGAAACAGGTCTCTCTCTCTCTCCCTTCAGCCTGAAACACTCACTTTGAAAACCACAAAGTTTTTTTTTAGAGATCAGATAAATTTTCATCCTCCTCCCCCAGCCCCACCCCCAGTCCAGAGGAAGTGCTGGAGGAAGAAATGTATTAAAAGAATGCGTGGGGGAGGGGGCAGGGGGAGGTACTTGGGACTCTTCCTCAAAGCTTTGCTTATGCCCAGAAACCCCGATAACCTTGAAGCTATAACCCTTGAGGATGTAATTCAATGGTGTTCCACTTAGAGTGAATTATATGTAACAGAAAGCTCTGTCTCTAATTCTGAGTTTTAAACGAATCATTTGCATTTTATCCAACAATTCAGCTCTAGCTCCTTGGGGACAATCACAGGGCAGCTGCTCCTTCTGACAACAGCAAGACAATCTGCCAGGCAGCTCTCAGGGTGTTGAGGGAAGCCCTGGTTACTTGTCCTTGTACGGGGAGAGATGACGTCCCTGACTGGGGTATTCATTTTTGCCTTGGGATAAGCTTGTCTATGATGCCTTAATTCTGGGGTCCCCAGCCCCCCAGACTGCAGACTGACACCAGTCTGTGGCCTGTTAGGGACTGGGCCACACAGCAGGTGAGCTAGAGAAGCTTCATCCATATTTACAGCAGCTGCCCATGGCTCACATCACTGCCCGAGCTCCACCTCCTGTCACATCAGTGGTGGCATTAGATCTCATAGGAGCACAAACCCTACTATAAACTGCATGGGAGGGATGGAGGCTGTGTTCCTTAGGAGAATCTAATGCTTCCCATATCCACCCCTGGTCCACGGAAAAAATTGTCTGCCAAGAAACTAGTCCCTGGTGCCAAAAACTTTGAGGACCACTGCCTTAATTGGTTCTGTGTTCTTTTTTCCTTTCATAAATCTGGTGAAATGATATATATTTATGAGTTAGTCAAACCTCAAATTAGACTGTCTGTAGGACTGAGCCACTGCAAAGAAAGCAATTAAATTAGTAGCATGAAACAACAGGACTCTGGAAAGGATGGCGTGAAGAAGGCCCTGGGAAAAGAGGAAGGAAGCTGCCTGGGAAGACATCGGTGCCTGCTCTAAGAAATATCAACTATGTCTCCACACCACTTCTCATCAAACTTGAAACTACTGAATAAATATGCACATTTTGTCAGACGTCAGCAAGGCCCCCCAGCGCCTTGGTCTGTCTGAATGTTCTGCCTCTGTTTAGCCTGGGTCACAGGGTGATGAGACTTGCTTTTTGCTCCATGAGGAACTTCCTCATGCCAAGCACATCTTGAATTTTAATAGAATTTATGCAAGTTTGGGGTGATTGTGGGGATGAGGTCTTTGTGGAGCCCTGCGTCTCCGGCCATCCTGCATCTTCCCCAGGGCTCTCTTCCCTAATCTCTATCCCAGGTTGGCCCCTGGCTGCTCCAAATTCTTCCCCCCCTACAACACTGCCGAGGTGTCCTCCTCCTCTGAGGCCTTGCTGTACAGGCCAGCAACCATGTACAAGCCCATCATACGCTTGGTAAAATAAAGGCCTTCCCAGGAACACCATCCAGGGTCACAATGCGTGGGGAAGCAGCAACGTGCCCCTGATATGTGTGCCATCCAGGGTTCCCTGAGTTTTCTCTATGTGCAGAAACAGTTTGGGCATCCAGTTCCATGACCCTGCAGCAGATCCAGTCCTGCCCGTTCCCTAAGGCTCCCTGAGAGAGTGCTGAGAGGTGCCAGTAACCCACCTTCTGGCTCCAGAGCCCACTGCTTGGGTCATCTTTCAGGTCAACTAACTCTGTGTTTGCAGTTGTCACTCTGTGTTTCAGAGGCTCTCTGCATGCAGCCACTGGGAAGCGGGGGGTGGGGCATCCAGGAGTCTCCTTCCCAGAAGAACAGCAGGAAATAGCAATCATGCTTGCTGGCCATCACACACCTTCACCCTGGCCTGTGTCCCTCTTGGCCTGGAGCTCACCTGTCCCTTGTCCGTTGCTCCTCTGTATCTCCTGGCTCTGGCCAGAGAGACCAAAAGTGCCATAATGCCAAAAACAACCTCTGCAAAGACTCCACATCCAACATGGAGATGGATTTTCATCTAACACCTTATCTGAAGCAGCTGCATCTGGAATACTCCACTGGCTTTTCCAAGAATAAGCTTTGCTGGGGAAAAGGAAGATTCGCCCATCCAGCTTCTCTGTATTACAGCAGCAATCACCATGTCCCTCCAATATTTGATTTTTATATGTTTTAGACATATAAAAAAATTATATGCAGAAATTGATAGAGCAGTACAGTGAACGAATGCCCAGGTTCCCTGGACCCAGGCAGAGCAATTGCTAACATTTTACTGGGTTTGCTCTGTCCATATCAATGTAGCAGTGTGTGTGTGTGTGTGTGTGTGTGTGTGTGTGTGTGTGTGTGTTTGGCCAAATTGTTTAAAGTTATAGACATCCTGATATTTCATCCCTAAATGCTTATATCTCCTAAGAATAAGGACGTTCACAAACTACCATACCATAAACACTTAAGAAAATGAGCAGTATTTTCATAATATGCAACAGCTTTTACAATAGCACTTTCATGGTTTTTTCTGATTTTCTCCCTTCATACTTTAGACCATGTGGTGGTAAGTTCCCTGCCCAAATTGGGGAACAAGGTTACTGAGAGTTAAATGTGAGATTAACTCTCTCCATCAGAGCACAGAGGTGCAGAGTTATCTTCGGAGGTATGAAGACTGCCAGATCCTTAACATTGGACTGTGTCCAGGCTGAATGTATTAACGCATCAAAAGAAAAGCCTCTGTCAGTTAGGAAGGGCAGATACCCTCCTGCACACCCAGGACTGCTGTTTTCCAAGACTGAAACGACAGCTGGGTCTTTTTGCTTTCTTTGGGATAAAACAAAATACATGTTTTTGAAAGGCAATCTGAAAACGTCTATATATGTCAGGATGTTCTGAAAGGGAGCTCAGTGTTTCTGATCCCGGAGAGGTAGGACAAGCACAAAAGGGATATTGCAACCTGCCAGAAATGCTCAAAGGTGGAAATGCAAGTTTGCTTCCAGGGCAAACTCCGTATCTGCAGGGTTCTCTGAGCCACATGATGCCAGAGAAGTGTGTGCTTGGGGGAAGGCTGGGGGTCTTGATGAGAGGCCCAGCTGCCAGTATTTCAGAGGGGCCCTTATGCATTCCAAGTAATACTGGCCAACCTGCTCAGGGTGGGAGCTGGATAGAGTCTATTTCTGAAAATGCCTTTTTCCTTAATTTAAGGAGGTCTGGCAGATTCCCCCGGACGTTGAAGGTGGCTATTGTAGAGTTCCTGGAAACCAGGAAAAGAGAGGGGGCTCTGAGTTGTAAGGACCAATCTGCAGTCCTGGGGAGGGGGGTGGGTTTCACCTGGATGTGTTGCGATGGCTGTTGGCAATCCCTGTGTGGTAGACTGGGTGGCCAATTCAATATGGGATTTTTTTTTTTTTTTAAACTTTTGATTGTTCCTAATAAGGAGTCACTTAGACCTACCCCCTTTCGAGAAGAAAAAAGAAAGCCCAGCCAGCCTTTATTTGCTGTCTCTTTTCTGACCTGGTTCCTCCCCAGAAGGCAGGTTTCACTTTCCTAACTGCCCAGGAGCACCAAACAGGTGGTTCTGGGGCGGGATGGGAAGAGGGGCTGAGTGTTCTGGGGCGGGTGGGGAGGAGGGGCTG
>CAUYPK010069805.1:0-26354 GCA_963574355.1 Loris lydekkerianus | reverse complement strand
CCATCTTTGTCTTTCTTTACCATTGTTGCTTTAAAATCAATGTTACAGCATTCATGTGAAAACCCTAAATTAGTTTCATAGTAGGGGTGAGTACATTGGATACTTTTTCTTCCATTCTTGGGATACTTTACTAAGAAGAATATGTTCCAGCTCCATCCATGTAAACACAAAGGAGGTAAAGTCGCCATCTTTCTTTAAGGCTGCATAATATTCCATGGTATACATATACCACAATTTATTAGTCCATTCGTGGTGTTTTCTTTTTTTCATTCATTACCTCAAGTCCCTGCAAATGTAATAATTGAAATTAATAATTAAGCTGTTAAATGCTTAAGGTTTTGTTTTTCAATTAGGATAGAACAGTAGCTACTGGATTCCAGAAGCAGCAGGATAAGCAGAGACTTTGATTGGTTTTATTTAAACCTTAGGAGTTAAGTGTTCTAGATATTGATCTGAAACATTACTTCTCTGAGAATAAGCAACCTGTGAGTCTGAGTGCAATGTTATTGTGAATTGAAATAGACTTCTGAGAAATTTGGGGCTCTAAGTCTGGCTCCTTGATGTTTTGATCCTAAACTTTCTAGAGGTTTACAGAAAACTTTTACACCACTGATAAAAAAAAGATGTGTTGAATACTGGCTTGAGATTACTACACTTAGGAATTTTTTTTTAAATTGAGAAATACAGTGCATAAAGTGTCTTAAGTTAAAAGCTTGATAGTTTTTAATGTGTGGACATTTGATACCTGTATCATGGTATATTGATAGAATATTTCCAGCACCCTGTATAGTTTCTTCATTGTCTCTCACATAAGATTCAGATAAGTGGACTCATATACTATGTACTCTTGGGTCTGGCATCTTCCATTCAACCATATTGCACACATACCAATGTCTCATTCTTTTTTATTGCCTTTCATACTTCTATTGTATAAATGTACCATACTTGATATCCCATCTCCTGTTTGTGGGCATTTGGGTTATTTCCAGTTCTGGGTGGAATTACGAATATAGGTATCTTAAACAATTCATACATTTTTTGTGTGGATATAAGCATTCATTTCTTTTATACACCCTGGAGTGGAATTGCCATGTCATAGGATAGGGTTATATTCAGTTTTAGTTGAAATTGTCAAAACAATTTTCTCAATGATTATGCCATTTTATCCTTCCATTAGCAATATATGAAAATTGCCCATCACTCATCCACACTAACCCTGGTGTTTTCATATTTATTAATTTTAACCATTTTGGGGGTCAATTTTTTTATACTGAATTTCTGTACAGACTTCCTGAGAGCAATGTCTGAAGATGCAAAGCGAGATGGGTGTCATGGGAAAGGGGATTATTCATTCTTCAGTACTTCTGCCATACTTTGTCTTTATAGCCCCTTGCTGAACCAGGGCTTCGACTATTTCATGATTGGCAAAGCTGATCTAATCTGATTCTTAATGATGATATTCCACAGTACTAATCGTGTGTAGTGATTAAAAGCATGGATTCGGGAACCAAGTTGCCTAGGTATGAATCCCAGTTGTGCTCCTTTTACTGTGTTTATTCATCTGCAAAACAAAATAGAAGCATCTACCTTACAGAGTTACTAACAAGATGAAAAAAATTAACATATATAAAGTACTTAGATCAATGCCTAAGCCAAACTAAGTGCTATGTAAGTATTGGTAATTATTAAAATACCGGCAAAATATATTTGCGTTAAAACATCAAGTGTGTATGTGTAAAGGGAAAAATTTGCAAAGGAATTTTTTGTTTTACCTTGTACTCAATGATTATTACATGTTTAGACTTAACTGAGGTACAGATCCAGTCCTGAGGGGAATTATGTTTAAAACAGGAAATGTCTTAATCATCTGAAGGGCTAGATAATAAGTAGGAAAAGGGGCATTGTTCAGAAGGTTGTCTTTGCCAAAATATCTGTTATTGATGTATATAATTTCATCTTCGGACTTATTTTTCAGTCTTACAGACTTTTACTGAAGTAGTATAAAACATATATTCCTTGCAAACAGATAATATTAAAAATCTCTTATCAGAAAAACCTTAGAAGAAAAACTGACATGTGAGTGTGGGAATAAAAGAGGGATACAGAAGGGAGAGCTTAGAGAGATAAAGCAGCTCACTTCAGCCTGATCCTTTCAAATAACTACTTAGAACAGATTCATTCTTATTCTAAAGTAACTAATAGTTTTTCCATCTTTATAGAAAAGATATGCTCAGTAATGAATACATTTGTAGAGCATTTTGAAAATTCATGGTAACAACTGGTTTCAGCCTTCAATTCTATCTTTACCTTCTTTCTTTCTCTCCACTTCTATAGTTTATAGAAGTAAAAAATGGAATAACCAAGAATAAAAGTTTTCAATGTTTTGCCTACTTAAATGATTCTTTTTTATAATAACTTCCTTCTCTGTAATCTCTTGACTTCTTGGATCACCTGTTATCCTTGGGAAGGAGTGGAAGGAATAATCCTGTAGTTGCCCTTTAGACTTCCGTTTCTGGTTCTTTTCCCTCGAGGTGGGAGGAATGAGTGTTCTGGAATTCATTTGTAAAATAAACATGGTTGATAGAGTACAGATTTTTAATCTATGCCTTCATGGCATGTTCATGTGATAAATACCCCCATACTCAAACTTTGCTAACATAAAATAAAAGTATAATGTATTATAGGACAGCGGTAAAGGCAGACCTAAGCTAGGTGGTGTAAGAGGCTTAGGGAAAGCTACCTGTAGGAAATGAATTTAAGCTGAGATTCAACTTTACTTTAGCTAGTGAGAGAGGGTTTAAGTAATCTAGGCAGTGGTAATAGCATGTATGAATTTTTAAAAGAACTTAAGTTTTTCATTTGAAATGGAGAAAAGATGAAAATTACCGACCACACATTTTGTTTACTATTTTATAGGTAATTTCTGGACAGAAACTCACACGACTGTTTTCATCAAATCAGATATTACCAAGTGAATGCTTGAGTTGCCTCGTTGAGCTACTTGAAGACCCCAACATAAGTGCTTCACTGATCTTAAGTATCATCAGCTTGCTTTCTCAACTAGGTGGTACATTTAATTTCTCTTTTGCAGTTTTTGGAAAATGTATGAATTAAATATTAAAGTGCAGATTTAGTTACAGATTCTCTTAGAGAATGAGTCACCTTCAAAAGATTTCTTCTTGCAAGACCTCTCTGGTGTTGTACATTGTGACTCTCTTTAAAGAGCGAAATATTGTGTGCAGTATTTCTTATAATTATTAGATCAAGGAATCTGAAACATATCAAAGGTTCAGTTTTCTGCAAAAAAGAATATACTTTGGGGAATGTTTGCCTACTTTTGAATTAAACAAAACCCTACATAATGGCAGTGTTAAGTACACCACTCAGAAAGTCATGCTACCGAAGAATCATCCTTCTATGATAGACTGCTTTGAACTTAGGAGCTAGGGTAAAATGCTAATGTTGTGTTTTCTATTTTTTTTTTTTTTTTTTTTTTCACTTATCTTTAGTTTTTAAATGTTTTTTAATGGTCAATTTTTTCCCCTAATTTGGGCGGAGGTGGGGAAGAGTATTTCTGTGTGTGATTGTAAAATGACCATATGCTTAGAATAAAAAAAAAAATCCCAGGATCCAGAAGTATTAGCACAGAGCAGCATTGTCCAATACAATGGACTTTCTTCAGTAATAGAAGTGTTTTGGATCTGTGTTGTCCAAACTAGTGGCTGCTAGTTGCACGGGTCTGGTAAGCACCTGAATTGTGGGTAGTGGACTGAATAACTGAATATTTAATTTTAATTAATCTAAGCTTATATAGCCACATGTAACCTAGTGGCTGCCCAATTTAGAAAACATAGGTATAGATGAGTCTTTTACTCATTACCACCAATACTTACCGTTTCTACCCTCGAGGATAAAATCTCGTTTAGTAGTTTGATACATATGCTGTTACAAATAATTTTAGATCTTTAGCTGATTGTTTTTAACCCAAGTGATGTTGTAGAACACCAGGTGTTTCTTTTTGTCTTGCACTGTATTTATAAGGTACTATAATTTATTCAACCATTCCCCTATAGGGGACAGTCATGTTCTTTTTCAAGTTTTTGCTATAAGAATCAACAGTTCAATGAACAATTTTATGTAATTTTATTCAGATATTATTTCTGTTAGATAAATTATCAGTAAAATTTCAAGATCATTTTAAAATTTTATAGCCATTACTAAATTCCTTTTCAAAAAGACTCTGCCACATCTAACATCCACCACAGTTTGAATGAGAATGCCAGGCATTTCCAACATTTAAATGTATTAAACATTTTAAAATGATAATCTTTTTATGTATTCTTAAATTTTATATATATATATATATATATATACATTTTTTTTTAATTAATAATGAATTTTAGGGGCATTTGAGATTTACAGAAAAATTGAGATGCTCTCTTTTATTTTTTATTTTGTTATTTGTAAATAATATTCATACATGTTTTTGTCACCATAAATGTGTGATGTTTTGTTATATGCATAGAAGGCATAGTGATCAAGTCATAGTATTTAGGATATCCATCACTGTGATTGATTTATCATTTCTATGTATTGAGAATATTTCAAATCCTCTCTTCTAAATATTTTGAAATGTACAGTGCATTGTTGTTAAGTCTAGTCACTCTATTATTAAACATTAGAATTTATCCTTCTATCTGACTGTATGTTTATATGTATATACTCTCTCTTCCTCCCACACACACAATCCCCTGCATCCTTCTCAGCCTTTGGTAACTTACATTCTAATTCTACCCCCACAAGATCAACGTTTTTAGCTCCCACATATGAATATTCGTGCAATATTTGTCTGGCTTATTTCACTTAACATAATGACCTCCAGTTTTATGCATGTTTCTTCAAATGATATGATTTTATTCTTTTTTATAGCTGAGTAGTGTTCCATTGTTTAAATATACAATGAAGTGGTAATGTTTTTAGTAGCAAAATTTTTATAAAGCAAGTTTCTTCTTTAATATTAATGTATTACACATAAAAAACTCATTTGAACTTCTGAATTGGAGGATATTGACCAACAGCCTCATTTTATTTTTTAAATGACAAAATTATATGAATTAAATTTAAGATTATTTAAATTTCATCTATGAAGACCATATATAAAAATGACGTATTTTATTTAACTTGCAGCTGTAGACAGTGAAACCAGAGACTGTCTTCAGAATACATACAATCTGAATAGTGTGCTGGCAGGAGTGGTTTGTCGGAGCAGCACTTGCCACAGTGATTCGGTATTTTTGCAGGTATACACACCTCCACAGGTGTCGCCTAACACCTATTCTGCCTTCCTTATTGTCAGATCAAAATTGATAGTAGCTATTATAAACCAACTTGTAGTGGATATCCTGTTAAATACTACATAAATCAGACATAGTTATTATCATTAAGAGCCAGTTACACACATGTACTATTTAAATGTTTCTAGAGAGGGGATGCTTACTCACTTCTACTACCATTATTGAAAAAAAAAACAAATCTACATCATAACTGCTTTGACTTATAAACACAGATGTCTGTGTTTTGAAATGTAAGCTATTCATATTAAAATTGTAATTTGAGTTGGCATCTAGTCTCAATCTGTTGAGGAAACATTCTACAAAATTAAAGCTATAGGTATAGTCTTTTTTAGCATAGATTCTAAGCTTTTACACCCATAATATTTCATCGAATCTAAAGTGTTAGATGTTACAAGAAGAACATCATCAATTAAACTGACGTGGAATTTTAAAAATGGTAAAATGTGAAACAGGATATCTTATAATTGATGGTATGTGTGTTATGTTTTAATCTACATTCAAGTTTAAGATGATTAAATGAACAAAATTGATAAGGATGCCTTATTTGAGATAGAATGGGTAGAAATGTATGGAGAGAGATGGGGTCTTAATAGTCTCATTACTTTTATCTTTAAAAAAAAAAACTGTTTTAAGAAATGGAAAAATTCTTACCCTAATCTCTGCCTCTTAAAATGATGACATGTTCAGACTGTACACAGTAGTCCATTCTTGTGATGAATAGACAATCTTTCTGTATGTTTATATTCATAACTGTTGTCTTATTCTCAGTGCATTCAACTTCTGCAGAAATTAACATATAATGTCAAAATTTTCCATTCTGGTGCCAATATAGATGAATTAATTACATTCCTGATAGACCATATGTGAGTATGCATCAAACACATATCCAAATAGTCTATTTGTTTGTGTTTAAATTAAAAAGATGTAGTAGATCAATTCTTCTTTGATAATTTTTTCTAACTTTTTAAGCTGAATGAGACTCAGTCCTTGTTTGCTCCTTCTAGATGATTTTTAGGATCAAAAGTTGTAAAGCACCTCTAATTTTCTTAACAAAAATTCATAAGATAAATTTATTTTGGTAGAAAAAAATTATTGAAACTGAAAGTTGTATGTTTATATTTAATCTTGATAGAATGTACAGTACAATAGCCCATGGTCACTTTGACAGTTATTTCTTTATTTTCATGGTGCAATTGAATAGGATAATTTGGTTTCAAAACATGAAATAATCAGCTTGACTGGCTTCACGTGTTAAATTTTTTCATGTAAAAAAGAATTGAAGTATGTAAACTATATCATTTTGACTGATTTATAATGAACTTAATGCTTTTTGTCTTTTATTATTTTTCTTTAAACAAAACATCAACATAAAACTACAGTCAGTCTTCTGAAGATGAGTTAACAATGCCTTGTCTAGGATTATTGGCAAATTTTTGTCGGCACAATCTTTCCGTTCAAACACATATAAAGACATTGGTAAGAAGTTTATTTTTTAATGTTTCTAATTTTGTGGTAGGTTGTGTGCTTAAAGAAAATTTTATCTATCTTTTTCTTAAAAAAAAAAATTATAAGGAGTCTTATGGCTGATCGGCTGACCCATCAAAGCTAATGAAGGGTCTGATCAACATATAAATAACTTGAAGGATTTCAGCCTTCATGTATGTTGTATTGAAAACTGTATGTTAAGGGTTAATGTAAATATTGATTTCCAAAAGTTTTTCCTCACCATAGCATCCCATTATGTCACATTAAATATACAATAATTGCTAAATTATTTTATCCTAATAGAAGGGAGGTACATCACTGGCAGACCTATTTATCTCAGTGTTGTTTTTACAAAGTCAGTGGCAAATCCACCAGAAAGATCCACGAGTAAATGCTCAGTGTCAACTGTCAGTACTTGTGGTAAGTGAAGGCACACAAATGAACTTAACTGAACAACTTTTAGAAGTATGTTAAATCAGAAAAATCACTGATTCTT
This sequence comes from Loris lydekkerianus, assembly GCA_963574355.1. Taxonomy (NCBI): domain Eukaryota; kingdom Metazoa; phylum Chordata; class Mammalia; order Primates; family Lorisidae; genus Loris; species Loris lydekkerianus. The sequence goes on along the minus strand of CAUYPK010069805.1, from coordinate 19,019 downwards.
TAAGGTGTTTAGTGAACAATTTACCTGCTATGACAAAAAGGCCACAAAACTTGGAAAAATTCATCTCTTGTTCAGTTGTACACATTGACCAGTTTTTTTTTTCCTCTAGATGCTATTTGTTTATAAGTCTATGAATTTAAATTTCTTTCTGCTCTATAGTTGAACATTTATCTTTTAAAGATGACAGTCATTTTTTAAAAGTTAATAATGATATTTAATGAAAGTCTGCCCATTCTCTGTAAGACAGACTTCTTAAACCAAAATATAAAATTCATAGTTATTTTAATTTTTTTTTTTTTTCTTCCCCAGAGTAACGTGAAATCTTTTTATCGAACTCTTATAACCTTCCTGGCCCATAGTAGTTTAACAGTGGTTGTGTTTGCACTTTCAATATTATCCAGTTTGACATTAAACGAAGAGGTAGGGGAAAAGGTAAATATAATTTTTGAAGCTAATTCTAAGTTTTATAGTCTCTGATATTTTAAAAGTCATCAAGGGATTTTTTTAATATTTTAGGATGGCATCAACTTAAATTTTTTGTGTGTAATACTCTTCTAATTTGTTTTTAAGCTATTCCATGCTCGAAACATTCATCAGACTTTTCAACTAATATTTAATATTCTCATAAATGGTGATGGTACTCTAACTAGAAAGTATTCAGTTGACCTGCTGATGGACCTCCTTAAGAATCCTAAAATAGCTGATTATCTTACCAGGTATGACTCACTTTAGTAAATTTTAGGACTTCTTTTTTCTTTTTAACCAAGATGTATTTATGACATATGAAACTTTCTTCTAAAATAAACTAAACTTGACTTCTTATGAGTCACAATATACCAAACTGAAATGTTTTCACATGCTTTACTCTCATTTGTTTTGCTTTCCTAAACTAAAATGTAAATGTATAACAAGAGTGTGTGTGTTTCAATCTTGTCTTAGATCAGTAGGGTTGTATCATTCTTTAAAATACGGGCATCTTGGCTAATGTGTTTTAAAAACAGTTTTAAAACTTGAGCATTATGATGCTTTGAAAGAATAATTATAGGATGTTCATGTTAGTACCTCTGTCCTTTTTAATTTTTGTATAAAATGAATAATGTTTCCTTTGGTGTGTGTCTCTTGTCATAGGTAAAATAGGAACACGTGTTTATATATACTTTCTGTCTCAGTGTATTTTATTTGATCATTTGTATTTTGAAATCAGGTGGTACTGTTTTCCAAAGATCCTTTTTGCATTCTGAGTTAAATTTTTTCAGTGCCTAAGCTGCTTTGTGGTCTTAAATTAGGAATTTTTGAAATTGTTTCCAATAGTTAAATTAATTTAAATAAATTATTTATTGAGCCCCTACTATGGTCAGGTACTTAGCAGCAGCAGTATGTGAAGATCTTTAAGGAACATGGGCTCTAGAAAAAGAAATGCTAAGCACTGGGGCAAAATTAACTACTCTTCATATGATAACTGGCATTTTGCAAAACCAAGAGGCATTCACATTAGCATTTTACTTTTTCCTCTCTTAAGCATCTCTAGAAAGGTTGAACTTTTTCTTCTAGAGTGTCCTCCCTTGGTGTGTCTTCTCTTCACCTGTTGCAAGATTCTCCCAATATCCGTGTATATCTGTTCTGGTGGCCAGATAGTTCTTATTTTACAGCTTAATAGAACACAGAAAAAATTGCTTTATTATACCTTTTCAGAAAGATATATATCTAGTTTAGCATTAGTAAGAAGTGGCTTTATCACTTCTGTAAGTCATTCAGTTCCATTATCAGTTTTCCTCTGTTCTGCATAAAACCCCAGAATCACCCCTGGTACATCATTTAGCTAAAACCCAATCCTGAATCTTTCCAAAGTCTAACTTAATGCTTGGGTTACTAATCAAAGCTGAAGAAAATCATACAGATTTATCTGGGCCCTAAACCTCTTATATTGTTAGCTTTTGTCTTGTTTCCTACAATGACTGTTTCAAATATTTATTACTTTCCTCTTGTATCATCCACATAGAAGATGACCTTATCTTTATTTCACAGAAAAAAAAACAAACAAAATGGAATTCCATTTGATTAGCATTTCCTCAAATCTGTGCACCTGGACAAACTTACCCGTATTTATATCAAATTCTTACTTAGTTTCATCCTGTTTCACTTAGAAACATACTCCTTTATTCTGTGTATTCAGTTTCAGTTTGTTCTGTCTTGAGTAGCTGGGTCTATAGGTGTGTATCACCACATCTGGCTAATTTTTTTTTTTTTTTTTTTGGTAAAGATGGGGCTCTCAACTAAATTGCCCAGACTGGTCTCAAATTCCTGACCTCAAGAGATACTCACACCTCAGCCTCCCAAAGTACTGGGATCACAGGCATGAGCCACTGTGCCCAGCCTTCAATTTGTTCTGTCTTAAGCAGTTTGCCCTGTCTCTTTAGTGCCTCCCATGCAATTAACTATTCCCCTGGAACTTAGAAATACCGTATATACTCGAGTATATGCGGTATATTAAACTTTCAACTTTTTCTTCAACTATATGTCCCTTTTAAAATCTGTGACCTTGTATTTCATTGAAGATGAATATCCAGATGCTCAATATACCTCTCTCAAATCTGGGCCCCAACAGTCTCGCAGCTTTATTTTTTCACTTGTTTTTGCCTGCTCATATCAGATAACTGCCGACTTACTGGAAATGCCTTTTGATATATCCATTGTCTATTTCCTCCAGAGTATTTTCTCTGGAAGGCTGGAGTACTTTATCCTTCTAACTCCTGTTTCTTCTTTTTAAGACTCAAGTCTGAGAAACCTCACTGGATCAGGCCTGCCCTGCCAACTCTGGGTTTGATACCCATTCTCTGTTCCATAGCATACCTTACATTCCTGAATTATAGCATTGTATTTTGCCCTACCTTATACGTCACTTTCATTCTGCTCCCAAGTCTAGAATGTACCAGTCACATAAGGTATAACGTGAATGGCACCCCTGATAGGTCATGGAGGTGTTTAACACAGATTGCTGCCACTTGCTTCTATACCTGCAGAGCCTAATTTAATGCCTGGAAATTTTAGGTGCTTTTTATAAATAATTTAGTAGCATTTTTGTATGCCTTTTAAATTTTTATAAACAGAACATAACCTGTTCATAAAAAACTAAGGCAGTTGAGGAACTGAAAATGTTTATATTTATTGTCACAGGAGTTGTGTTTTAATAGACAGGCCCAATTTATGTATATTATAGTGTAAGATATGCTGCAAGTTATAAATACAAACTTTACAAAGAGAAGCCCAAATAAATAGATGAAAGAAAATACACTTAAATTTTATATTCATCTTGTAGGTAAATCCCTTTTGATGTATTGATTTTATAATTATCATTTGGTGTATATTTTTATTTTAAACCCAGGTACGAGCACTTTTCTTCGTGTCTTAGTCAAGTATTAGGTCTTCTTAATGGGAAGGATCCTGATTCTTCTTCAAAGGTATGTAAAAACTTGACTTTGGGGGGTTAAGCTTTTTACATACTATAATATGCAGAAAAATCTAAACGCACAACTCTCTGAATTTTTACAAACTGAATGCAGTCATGTAACCAATGTCCACATCAAGAAGTAGAACATTACTGATCCTCTAGTGTTCTCCTTGAGCTGACTTTTAGTCAGCACCTATCCCTTCCTGTCCTCTGCCTATACCAGGGATAACCCTTACACTGACTTATAACAGCATATATAATCATATGATACATTTTGTTCTTATGTTCAACATTATGTTGTAAGATTCACCCATGTTTCTTATAGTTGTAGATAGGATTTTTTTGGTTTGTTTGGGGGTTTTTTGTGTTGTTCTTTAGGTGGGAAGTAGGATTTATTGGTGGACATGAATAAGGGGGAGCCACACAATGGAAGCCCTCATGTGTACAGACCCACCACTTGTCCAGGGAGTCGCAATTGATGATATGTTTGATCCCAAAGCCATCCAGGATGAGCTACTTCTCAGCCATTATGTCTTCAAACTCATCCACATTAGATTTGTTAAAGTCTCACTTCCTTGAGATGTGGATCTTCTGGTGTCCAGATAATTTGAACTTGGCATTGCATAGGAGGACCTCAGTTATATACTCCTTGTTTTACAGCTTGGTGTGTTGATGGACGTGGTGACTTGGCCAGAGTTAAAACTCTGACCACCATGCCCTGGGGCTTTCCAAAGAAACCTCGAATATCTTATATCTATTCAATCATTTTGTACAAAGAAGCTCACATGGAACTTTATATAATCATATAATACATACTCTGATGTCTGTCTTCTTTAGTTTCACATTATGTGAGATTCATACTTACTGTTGCATGCAGTTGAATTTTCTTCATTCTCATAAGTAAACACCATAGTTTATCCATTCCATTGTTGATGGCATTTGGGTTGTTCGTAAATCTTAGCTAATAGGAACAGTGCTGCTGTGTTTTGTTTATCTTTTTTTGTAAGCGTATGTTACCAATTCTTTGGGGTAAATCTCTAAAAGTGAAATTACTGTGTGAGGTGACCCCTAGTAGGACAGAGCCTCTAGGTTTCTGGGAACCCCACAGAGAGAAGACGTGAACAGTGTAATGAAACCATGCAACCAAGGGTCCTTCCTCCAGGGCCAGACATTGTTGGAGTAGGACAGTAGGGCCCTTATTCCATTTCAGTGGGATTTTTTGAGATTCAAAGAATTATAAGGAAAAAGTTACAGAAAATGTCACAATGTGTAGCAGGATGTCAAAAAGTGACTGTTTTTCTGGTTTACTTTATCTTGATGTGGGGAACATGTGGTTCAGCACCTGCTATTTATTGTATCTGCCTTGGCTATTTCTGCCTAGCTAAGTGATTTATTTTGTTGTGCACGTGGTTGCAGCTGTTGCTGCTGACCCATATGCCCTGTTCTTAGCTAAGCATGTAACTAACTTTGTTACAATTTCACTTACACAGGTCAGTAACTTGCTACTACCCTGGACATCCTGTTCCCTTTGCTTATCTTGAGATGTCTTTGTTACGTTTCCCACACATATTATTTTTTGTTCATGATGTTTTACTTTATCATAGTCACATAGCAAGCAAATAACAAGGTTAAGCATAATGAGAATTGCAGTGATTACACATTTCTCCACAATCATTGATTAACATTGTTCATGAAGACAACTAGAATTCATTCTCCCACAGCTGGGTAGTTTATGCACTTTCCCAGCATTAGCAGATACCAGTTTTCATAACGTGTACTGTGAGTACTGTATGAAAGTTATGGTATGTTTGGCATTTTCTATTATTGTCTTTAATCATCTATGTGGTGGCTGTGCAGTAGTATTTTTTTAGTTTTTTATCATTTTAAACACAGAACATGTTTGTGTTTTTAAAAATATAAGTACCGTGGAAGAAGTAAAACCTTAGTTGAAATTGTCCTTTTTCTCTGTTTCTCTCAGTTCTTATCTGAGATAAGCACCATTAACGAATTTCTTTGTATCTTTCTGGAACCTAATCACACATTGGAAAATAATAATTGAAAGGAAAAGTTGGAAGCCACTTTTAAGTTTTGTTTGGGGAGTTTTTAAAAAACGTGGCATTTTTAGCTTCATTGTGTGCTTGTTTTGTATATTAAAGTCCAGCGAAATTGACATTTAATGAAGACTTTATATTGCACAGGTTTTAGAATTACTTCTTGCCTTCTGTTCCGTGACTCAGCTGCGCCATGTACTCACTCGGATGATGTTCGAACAGTCTTCATCTGGCAACACCATTCTGGGAAGCCGTCCTAAATGTTTAGAACCTACTGTGGCTCTACTTCGTTGGTTAAGCCATCCTTTGGACGGGTCAGAAAACTGTCCAGTTTTAGCATTAGAGTTGTTCAAGGAAGTGTTTGAGGTAATAGGATGGGGTAGAATTGACTTTTCCATTGTCATGACTGTCGGTTAATTTGTGTTCAGCAACAGTCATAATAACTTCCGATTATTCTTACATTTTAGGAAAACTTCTCAATTATTAAGTCACCCTAGACTCCCTAGTACTCAGCTACTGAATTTTTTTCTGCCAAAGTCACATACATATATATGTTTACCCTTTTTTCACTGAATATATTACTTGTTTCAGTGTAATAAATAAAAGGATTGAGAAGATGTTTATGAGTTGTTATATGCCAGTATTTAAAATAGTCACATTGTCTCTCCATCTCAGTAGATGCTGTCCAATGCCTTTATTAGCCCGTTGAAGAGATTAATGTGGGAATACTGGATTCAGTTAGTGAAATGGAGCAGAGCGTGCCAGACCGTGTGCTAGGCACTTAAGATACACATAAAAATCTCTGCATTCTGGTAGATTTGACTCTGGGCAAGTTATTATTCTCTAATATTTTCCCTGCTTTTATACTCATTCTGCCTACTGCAGTGTCATCCTGAAGTATTTCATTCCTTTTAACTCAGCGGTTCTCAACCTGTGAGTTGCAACCCACAGGAACTATATTAAAGGGTCGCAGCATTAGAAAGGTTAAGAACCACTGTTTTAACTGGATGCTATGCACCAAACAGATACAGAATGAGTGATTAAGTACTGTATATACTCGAGGATAAGCCGAGTTTTTTCGGCACAAATTTTATGCCAAAAAAACTCAGCTTATACTCGAGTATATACGGTATGTTCATTGAGGATTATGGACAAATTGTTCTTGACTATTTCTTGATCAGTTTTAGCATTTAAAGCCCTTTGAGATTTTTTTTCCTTTTTTTTGAGACAGAGTCTCACTTTGTCACCCTCGGTAGAGTGTTGTGGCGTTACAGCTCACAGCAACCACAAACTGGATTCTCTTGCCTCAGCTTCCCAAGAAGCTGGGACTACAGGGGCCTGCCACAACACCCAGCTATTTTTAGAGATGAGGTCTCACTGCTTCAGGCTAGTCTCCTTGAGCTCAAGTGATCCACCCACCTCGGCCTCCCACAGTACTAGGATTAGAGGCATGACCACCACACCCAGCCCCCTTTGAGATTCTTTTTTCTTTTTTGAGAGAGTCTCACTACGTTTCCCTCCATAGAGTTCTGTGGTGTCACAGCTCACAGCAACCTCCAACTCCTGGGCTCAAGTGATCCTCTTGCCTCAGCCTCCTAAGTAACTGGGACTACAGGCGCCCGCCACAATGCCTGGCTATTGTTTTGTTGTAGTTCATTGTTGTTTGGCAAGCCCAGGCTGGGTTTGAACCCGCTAACCCCTGTGTATATGGCTTGCGTCCTAGCCACTGAGCTACAGGCACCGAGCCAGCCCCTTTTAGATTCTTGTTGGAAATTATTTGTGGTTATAAACTGTTAAGACTAATATCTATTATTTAATTAATATTATATTTGCATTTTGCAAATTTATTTTCAAAATTTGTTTTCAGCAAACACTTTTAGTTTAGAATAATTTTAAATTACATAGTTCATTTAAAAAGTCTTCTTTGTAAAACCTTACTGTTTGAGAAAAAAAAAACTGTAATAACCCTCAAAATTGGATAAGAGAGTAAATTTTAAATAATAAGAGAGACTTGTTGATAAAATACCAAATAAATGTAGAAAGTGTACATGTTACAGATCAGTGGTGACTGTCTCTGCATTGTATGTTTTATCTCTAATCTTTGGTGATGGTTAATTCTCTAGGATGTCATCGATACTGCTAACTGTCCATCAGCTGATCATTTTCTGACCCTTCTGCTTCCTACAATCCTTGATCAGCTGCAGTTCACAGAACAAAATCTAGATGAAGCCTTAATAAGAAAGAAATGTGAAAGGATGGTTAAGGCCATTGAAGTTTTGTTAAATATCCTTTACTGTCATAAAGGTGAAAACTATATAAATAACCTTCTTTTTCCTATTATTGCATTTGCTACAATTTTGTTTTTGTAATTTTGTCACTTCTTAAGCTCATATCTATTTAGAATTATTGAACTAAAATTGAAACTATAGAAAAAAAAACTCAGTAGAGTCTAAAAAACTTATCCAGGTTTTTTCTCCTCACTTTTGTGCATTAAACTTCTAAGCTAAAGTACATTTTTAAGAAAAGCTTTTAAAATTGTGTTTGAACATTTTTATTACAATTTGAAATTTGGAGATATATTCTAAGATGACTATTCCATTACTCTGTGTTACTTTCTTCTGCTTTTGATACTAGTGATAGTCCTTGGATGATTAGGTAGAGTGGTAGATTATAAGATAAAGTGATATTGGGCGGCACCTGTGGCTCAGTGGGTAGGGTGCCAGTCCCATATACCTAGGGTGGCAGGTTCAAACTTGGTCCCGGCTAACTGCAACAAAAAAATAGCCAGGCGTTGTGGCGAGCACCTGTAGTCCCAGCTACTCCAGAGTCTTAGGCAAGAGAATCAGCTAAGCCCAAGAGTTAGAGGTTGCTGTGAGCTGTAACGCTGTGGCACTCTTCTGAGGGCAATAAAAAAATAAGATAAATATTGATAGAGTTGTCATTTTAGACCAGTTTTTTTAGCTTGTATTTAAAAAATAAAAGCATCTATAATTGTTTTAATAATGATCATATCACGCTTGCTTATTTAAAAAAGACAAATATATCAACAAAAATTCATTTTAAAAAGAAAAGAAAACTTTGAACAATTAGTTTCACTATTTAACTTCCTTGTACTGATTTTCTTACGTCTTTTCCCTGTGTTCACTTTTCCTAGATCAACTGCTTCTGAGTTGCTAAGACGTGCAAGTCCCAATTTTTAAATAGTTCATTGATGTTTTTTAACTATGAACAAGGAGCCGCTATATCTCAACCAGATCTCTTAAACTTACCTGGTCAGATTTCCATGTATCTCAGAGCAACAAGAATATGCCCAACCTTGTCCTGGCCTAGTGCAAACTCCACCTCTGTTTGATCTCTTCCGTAAGCTACTGCTCATAATTTTCATCTTTCTTTACAGCAGTAGTTTTAACCCTGGCTTCATATTAAAATCACCTAGGGAACATGACAAATATTGATAATTAAACCTTACAGAGGTTCTAATTTGATTGGAGTAATGTAAAACCATTAAAATCTGAAATCAGTGGGTGGTATCTGTTCATATATTGTTTTTTTGTGTGTAATTGTTTAGGTGATTCTAACATGCAGCTAAAGTTGAGAACCATTACAGTAGAGACACAATGATTACTTGTCCTGACTTTGTAATTTGTATTTATACCAGACTGCAGTGATGACATGATTTGTGTGAAATATAAAATATTTTGAGAATTTTTTGTTTGTGTATCTTAACAAAACTTACCTCTGTGTGGAGATGATACCCTGAAAATGCATATTGCAAAGACTCTGACTACTATCAAGTGCACCACTCTGATAGAACAACAGTTTACATATGGAAAGATTGATCTGGGGTTTGGAACAAAGGTAGCTGATTCTGAATTATGGTGAGTATATGAAATCTAATGACAAAATGACAAGGCAGTAAAATCAAAAAATTCCATGACTCTCATTCCTTTTGGAGGATGATCCTTGGATACTCTTATCTCAGAGTATGCCAGAGAATTAACAAAAATATTTTGGTAATGAATTTAAAAAGTAATTCAATTTATAGATTGTGTGCTTCTCAGGAAAAGTATTAACATCTGTGATTTGTTTTATATTGTTTATGTCATAATAGTCTGTAATCATGCTGCTCAAGAACAAGTATTATCTCTTTTTATTTTTCTATACTTCCAGGTGCAAAGATGATAACATGGCCTACTATAATTCATTTACTACATATTAGATATTCTCTATCGCCTAAGCTTACCCTCTAATGTTGATACACCAGTGCCAAAGCTAAGATTAAATGGGTCATTTAATTAAATGGGTACTACTGCTTATTTGAAGCAGAAAGTTGAAGCATGTTTGTATTTGAAAGTAAGAAAAGAAACACTCTAAATTTAGGGTGTTGGGTGGCTCCTGTGGCTCAAGGAGTAAGGCACTGACCCGATATGCCAGAGGTGGCGGGTTCAAACCCAGCCCTGGCAAAAAAAAAAAAAAAAAAAAATTTAGGGTGTTAATGCCAATTTGTTCTCTTTGGGTCTTGATATATATAACTTGTTGATCTCTATAATATTTTTGCTTGTCAACAGAAATAATATTTTATCTACTTGAGATTTAAAAGCAAAAGTATTGGGTGTTTTTTTTCATTTTCCTTAGAATTATGGACAGACATAAGACATTTTTGAGTTATCTAATTTAGGTATGACTTATTTTTAAAGCAAACTTGCCGCTGATGTAATTTTGAAAACTCTTGATTTGATGAACAAACTTAAACAGTTGATTCCCGGTATGGAAGTAAGCTTCTACAAAATTCTTCAGGTAAGTTTAAACTCTTCCAAAAGTGAGGTTTTTTCATCCCTAAGTGTTCCTAACATATGTTTGTGTTTAATATTCTGAATCTTTAAAAGATGTTTCTCTTAGAATGGGCCATCAGAAGAAAGTTTTAAGTTGTTAATTGTCTTAAGTAGATGTAATAGTCTCATTGCAGAGTTAGGTAGTTTCACAGTAATTGACATAAGTGCTCCTGATGCTAATGTATAGAATGTTCACAAGAGTGCTGCTTCCTCAGCCTTTACCTTTCTTGTCTCATACTTGCAAATGTATTCATTTATTTCTCTTGATATTAGGTTGAGGGTGGTCTTGTTTGGGGGTTTTGCTTTTGCTCAGGGTTGATGAGGTACCTAGGATTACTAGGTAATAAGACATCTAGAAGGAAAGGACTTGATCGTGAGTGATAGTAAGATTAGAAGAAATATAGGGTAGCCATAAAGTTTGTAAATTACACACAAACTTTTTGGCCACCCTGTATACAGGAAATGGCTTACTCATAGAATTCAGTGATAATAGGTGAATAAGGTCAGGTGTTATCAAAAGACAAATTTACAACAAATTTAATCTAAAGATTTAATTGGTGTTATTTGTGATTTTAGAACCAAACAACCTCATTCTATAAAATAGAATAAATTGTTCCCATAGTGAAGCAGAAGAAGTTGATTTGATAGACAAAGGCTAAAGAAAGCAGAAACAGGAGAATGTTCCAATGGCAGATTGGTCATTTCAAAGCTACTTTCCTTATGGGGGACTTCCTTATTACGAGTGAGTCAGGTTGATTGAAATCTCTTATGTGGTTTGTTTTTGGAAAACTGGCCCATATTAAAGTTGAATACATACAAGTTAGCTTAGGTGACTCCATTCTGTTTTGGTCTGGTCTGGAGGGGTTTAGTACAGGAGACTAGTCTGAAACAATGGGCTCCAATAAACTTTGTTTAACAGTATCCACCTTGATATCTATAATACTTGTCTTATAAAAGGTATCTAACAAAAATATGTGAATTATGTTATGATAGTAACTTAGCAGAGGTGGTTCTAGTGAATGTATAGATAGGGTAGAAGCCAAAGCTGAAACCTAACGCAGGGGCGACGTACATGCTTTGAGAACATAATGCTTAAGAGACTGTGTTCCAAATGTTGATTCTACTAATTGTTAGTCAATGTAGGTATAAGTCATTTCACCTTGCTACTCTTTGGTTTCCTTGACTACACACTGAAAATGATGATTCCTGTCCATGGCAGGAGTTATGAAGGGTTTTCAGTGAGGGTTCTGGAGATGAAGGCCTGTGCTTATAGTTTTGTGACATTAGGTTATACTGTACCTACCTGGCACTTGACGTTTTGATACTTTTTTTTTTTTTTTTTTTTTTTTTTTGAGACAGAGTCTCACATTTTTGCCCCTGGGAGAGTGCTGTTGAGCTCACAGCAACCTCAAACTCTTGGGCTCAACTGATCTTTTTGCTTCAGCCTCCCAAGTAGCTGGGACTATAGGCACTTGATACAACTCCTGGCTATTTTTAGAGGCAAGGTCTCTCTCTTGCTCAGGGTGGTCTCAAACTCTTGAGCTCAAGTGATCCACCCACTTTGGCTTCCCACAGTGCTAGGATTATAGGAATGAGCAACTGTGTCAGCCTGTAATAACTCTTAAAAAGAAATGCTCATTGGAACATTTTAGACTTTGGATTTTCAGATTAGGTATGCTCAATCAGTAAGGAAAGATATTCCAAAATCAAAATATATCTGAAATGTGAAACACTTTGGTCCCAAGCATTTCAGATAAGGGATACGTAACCTTTAGAAGATTTGGGTCTTACAATACTAATATAAAATATTTACCGAGACGAAGAACTCGAAGTAAGTATATTTCAATCTTTAAATTTTCTAATTTGATTTAATTTGAATTTTACTTTTTATTTAATGGCTTTAAGTAATTTGGAAATGATTAGCCACTTTTTAAGTTTTGCTTTTAAATGGTAGCTCAAAAAATAAAACAATAATTCTAAACATCAGTCAGTTGTGGGTGACATTTTAAATACATCCATTTAGGGAAAGCATAATTTCCATAGGCACACTTGAAAGCATTGAAACCTTAGCCAGATTCTTTTTTTTAAAACTAGTATGTTCATGTTGATTGCATGACACTGTAAACAGCTCTACAACTATAAAAAAGCAAAGACTAATAAAACACTCAAACATCAGATAGAAACACATCAAGTTTACCTAGAATTATTTTATGACTTATCTCTGTTTACTTACCTTACTCTAAAAGATCTGACATTGTTTACTCTTTCTGCCTCTTCTTTTCTGGTTTCTGGTTTCTGATTTGTGTAGGATCCACGTTTGATTACTCCTTTGGCTTTTGCTTTAACATCAGATAATAGAGAACAAGTACAGTCTGGACTGGGAATATTATTGGAAGCTGCTCCACTGCCAGACTTTCCTGGTTTAGTGTAAGTTGTAATCATTTGCAGTGTATCTTTGTGATGTTAAAATACCCTGCTATGTGTCTTTAGTCCTCGATATAAATAGGAATTGAAGATTTCGCTGTAGAAACATCTTTCAAATGATTAAAAAAAAAATGTTTAATTTCTATAAATGAAAAATCTAGAAATACTCAGGGAAAAGCTAGATCCAGTGGTTAAATATTATTCAGGTACTATCCCTCTTTGCTTCTTGGCACATCTTTTTAATGATAGCTTCTGGGTACTCTAAGCTTATATCCTACAAGTTTAGTTCTTGCACAGAAAGAACTTTTTCTTCCTGATTATTTAAGTGAAAGGTCTAAGCATCACTGTCATTGACTAGACCTGGGTCATTTCCCAAGGGGTCAGCTATGAGAACTTCATGGATGGAAAATTAGTTGGGGAAGTGGAGTAGGAGAGTTCCTAAAGAAAAAAAATCTGTGCTTTCATCAGAAAGTGAAATAAATGATGGCGGGGCAAAGTAAGACAGTATTTTCATTTATGTTTGATAAAAATTCAGGTTTGCAAGGCTCTCTGTAAATTAAATGATTAACAAACGTCTATTAGTCATCTATTTTTTAAGTGGCTTAAATAAATGAATTTGTATAAGTGATTTGAATAATTGGAAACAATTGATAAATAGGTAAGATATTCCCTATGTGCCAGAGGTCAGTATACTGGCCAATGGACAGGTGCCTGTTTTTATAAATAGTTTTATTGGAGCAAGGCTACACCCACTCATTTTCATATCATCTGTATTTCTCTGTTACATTCAGAGTTGAATTATTATAATAAACCATGTAGGCCCTCAAGGCTAAAATATTTACTGTCTTGTCCTATAAGAAAGAGTTTGTTAAGCCATGCCATGCCATTCAATGATTTTGCAATCCCATTTTTCAGAATTAATAATAATTTGGTCATAAATTAAGAAGTAAAGAAGTATGGATGTGAGACCTAGAGACTGCATAACCAAAATTCTCTTAATTTTATAATAAACATTTTTTAACAAAAAATCAAATAGAAAGCTTTTCAAGTTATAAGACAGAGGTGGTCTGTGAAGTAGCTCCATAATGTGGTAGCTTATTTGCTTCAGTGGGGGCAGTCTAACAGAAAGCAAAACCCCAGAGCCTCAGAGGGGAAAGCTGCACAGCCTCACTAAACATGGGGATCTCAACTTATCCCTCCATATGTGAGGCCTTCCCTGTTTTATTTGTATTGTAGGTGATTTTCTTTTGGGGTACTATCCATTTATGTTAACTATTAATATCCTTATTTGACATTATCTTGGGGTAGTTTAATAAAGTGAATTTATGTGATGGATGCATCAGTAGATAGGTTTTGCATATTTGCTTTTCCATTTTATTTAAACTTTTAATAAACGTGGTAAAAGTCACCAGATCTTCTAGACATTTTGGATATTATCGTAAATTAGACAAAGTGCCTGTTGTCATGAGATATGGACACTAATTGGGAGATGAGTTAAAATTTTATATATCAGTATGGGAGGGTAGGGTAGTTATTATTGGTCTTACATAGGTCATTAGTGAAGGCCTTTGTGAGAAGTAGCTTTGAACTCAGATCTGATAATGGGAAGGAACCAGCCCAATGCAGATCTTACAGGAAGAGTCTTGTTCCAGGTAAAGGAACAGCTTCTAAGAAGGCTCTGTGGAAGGAGAAGGATGGGATTTATAAAGGGACAGAATGGAAGTCAGGTTTTTGCAAATATACCAAGTAAGAAAGAATAAAAATCTAAGGGCATAGATAAAGGCCAGGTAATGTCGCCCATAAGGAAGTTGCTCTGACCAAAACTAATAACATTGTTCTTATTACAAATAATTCAGACTCATAAACTAGTTTTATATTGCCTTCAAACCAGAAGCAGAGTTGTTATAAAGTGTTGCAAGTAGAAAAAAAGTGGGTCCTCTGGAAAACTTAGGAGATTACCCAAAACTGTTTCATCATGGTCTCTGAGAAAATCATTTCATGATTTTCAGACTTCTGTTCCAAAAACAAAAAGGACCCATTCTAAAAGATTCCCTAATTCTACATTAACTCTGCTGTTTACCCTACTTTTTGTGTAATTATTTCTTTTTCTTTTTTGACTCCCATTCAGGCTTGGAGAAAGCATAGCAGCAAACAATGCCTATAGACAACAGGAAGCAGAACATACACCCAGAAGAATTCCTTTGCAGTCATTAAATCATAGTTTTCCAACATCACTAAAGTGTTCAACTCCTCCACTTTTGAAAGATAGCATTCTTGGGTTGAACATTGAGGAATTAATAGAGAAACTTCAGTCTGGAGTGGTGGTAAGTGAAAAATGGCGATTATAAATGGGATTATGCCTATTACAAACCAGCTATATGTCAGCCCTGATTATAACATTTATTTAAACTTTAAATGCATATTTCATTATTGAAACCTTTTTTAATCTTAAAAATGACAGTATTCTTGAAAGTTCAGAAAGGAAGAAAGAAAAATCAGTCATTAAATGTCAATATTTTAATACAGCTATCATTCTTTTTCTTAGTCCCCCCACAACCACTCCCTAGCTTAAGAAATATGCTTCAAATTTTCACAAGCCCGCCAAAATTTACCCAGATATTGTTCTGCAGTTGCCGGCTTAGTGAAGTATTTGTGACCCACTTGATACAGCATTCATTTCTTTTTACTTTATTACTTACCATTAAGTTTCAATGATTTAATTCAAAGTAGGCATTTATTTTAATTTTTCAAGTGTTAAAATATTCTAATTTTTTTTACTTTATGAAAACCTAGGTAAAGGATCAGATTAATGATGTGAGAATATCTGATATAATGGATGTATATGAGATGAAGCTGTCCACGTTAGCTGTGAGTACAAGATTATTGTAACTATTTGTAATGTTTTCCTAAAGGGATGAAAATTAATAGTTTGTTTTCTTCTAGTCCAAAGAAAGCAGGCTACAAGATCTACTAGAAGCAAAAGCTCTAGCCCTTGCTCAGGCGGATAGACTAATTGCTCAGTATCGCTGCCAAAGAACTCAAGCTGAAACAGAGGTCTGTGTAATATGTAGAAATGTCTGATTAGTAGCAAAATTAACAAATGAAGTAAAATATATATGAAATATTAGTTATATATTTGTTACTCTAAAGTATATTGTTCTTAGCATTTGACACAACTACTGCCTCTGTCCTGAAATTTTCTACCCTTTAATTTTGGTTACATCAAATCTTATTTTTTTCTACCTAATTAATACTCTTTTCTCATATTATTTATGGTCTACCTTTAAATGTTGGGGGTTCCCAGGATTATGTTCTAAGCCCTTGCCCTTATTTCTACATTCTGTGATTTTAACCATTATCAAAATGTTCATGTTTTCGATTTTATATATCAAGCACAGATCATTTTCCTGAACACTGTTTCCTATAGCTCCATTTACGTATAAGTAAGTATCGCAAACTACTCAGAATAACCAATACTAAATTAACCACTCTTCTCTTTTTTAAAATACCGTATATACTCAAGTATAAGCCGAGTTTTTCAGCACAAAATTTGTGCCGAGTTCGGGTTTTTTGGCACAAATTTTGTGCCGAAAAAACTCGGCTTATACTCAAGTATATACATTATCTTTTTATGTATTCCCTTTACTGTTTTTAGTTTCGAAATAAGAAACCTGAAAATCAGTTTACCTGTTGGTGAATATAATTATTCACCAACTCCAGTTGCCTTGTCTCTATTGGTAGAAAAGGTCAAATCCCTTTCATTTTTCATATGTATCACAGAAGATCGTCTGATTTCTGTTCCTGTCTTTCATCTAGTTCCTTCTTCTCAGCCGTCCTTCACACTACAGCCTAACTTACCTTTCTTTTGTTTGGTTCTGCTCTCTCCCCCCCCAGGGATCCCTGAGACAAAACTCTGACCTTGTCCTTCCTGAACTGAATATCCTTCACGGTAGCTGTCATTACTTTTGGAATATTACAATTCAAGGATCCTAACTCTGCATGTCTCAGTCGATGTCTTGCATTTTTGCTCATTCTTGGGGATCTACACAGACTACTTTGCATTTTCTGGAACTTGCCATACTTTCATGTTTCCCTCTCTTTGCACTGGCTGTTACCTATCTAGAACGCTTTTTTCATCTTGTTCTTTGCCTAACTCCTCATAATTCTTCAAATTTCAGCTTATGCCTTCGTTTTCCACCTATTCTGCTCTCTTCCATCTCACACATGTGTTCTTCCTCTTTCTATCTACCCTGTGCTTGCCTCTTTGTGGTATTTCTCAGACTAAAAAATTTGACCCTCCACCACATGTGCAGTGTCAGACTGTGTCTCTCTCTCTTCAGGCACATTACTTGGCACAGGGTGGGTGCTCAGTAAGTTTAACATTGAGCTATGTACATCTATACATGATGTTTATCTACCTTGTGAGCAAAAACTCAACTGCACTGATAGGAAATTCCCAGTAAATGCAAATGGAATTTATAAAATTTGATATCATTTGTAAAGAATTATAATAGTTATCTGACTTCTAAAGGAAGCATCAAAACTAGTGACAAGTAAAATACCTTTTAAGGCTTTTTCAGAATCAAGTATTCAAAAAAATAAAAAGAAATATAACCATATTTCTTTTTCTTTTTAGTTTAATATGATTTGATTTGTCTTGACTGGTATGTTAAATTTATCATAAATTTCAAGAAAGAAAATTGGTGATATTAAAATCACTTTTCTCTTTCTTCTCATGGCACATTCTTATATTCTGTGTCTGTTAGATATGTCTGGTATTTTGTTAGAGAATGTAGTGTTTTATCAATGTGACTGTAAAAGCTTATCATAAAAATAACACTAAATAATTGGGTATTACCTCTTTATAGTCTATATCATAAAAACAGAGAAGGGCTTAGGTTTTCATCTGGCATTTTAAATATATAGTTTTGGGGGGGGTTTTGGGGGGGGAGGAATGAAGCAGTCTCACTCCCTTCCCCTGAGTAGAATGCCCTGACATCAACGTTCACAGCAATCTCAAACTCTTGGGCTCAAAAGATCCTCTTGCCTCAGCTTCATGAGTAGCTGGGACTATAGGTGCCCTTCCCAATGCCCAGCTAGTTTTTTTCTAAATTTATTTATTTTTCTTGCTAAATCATACCTGTGTACATTAGTGCAATCAAGGGGTACAATGTGCAGGATTCATATACAATCTGAAATATTCTCATCAAACTTTTCAACGTAGCCTTCATGGCATTTTCTTAGTAACTGTATGTAGGCATTTGTATTCTGCATTTAGTAAGTTTCGCCTGTACCCATTCTAAGATGCACGGTAGATGGGGCCCCACCGATTACCCTCCCTCCACCAAAAACTTCCCCCTCCCTTCCCCTTCCTTGGCCCTTTCCCATGGTCTTGTGCTATAGTTCGGTTATACCCTTTCTGTGAAAGCTATAATTTAGCCTCATAGTAGAGCTGAGTACATTGGATAATTTTCCTTCCATTCCTGAGATACTTTGATAAGAAGAATATGTTCCAGCTCCATCCATGTAAGCATGAAAGAGGTAAAGTCTCCACCTTTCTTTAAGGCTGCATAATATTCCATGGTATGCATGTACCACCATTTGCTAGTCCATTCGTGGGTCGATGGACAGTTGGGCTTCTTCCATGACTTAGCAATTATGAATTGGGCTGCAATAAACATTCTGATACAGATGTCTTTGTTAGATTGTGACTTTTGGTCTTCTGGGTATAAACCTAG
The DNA here is from genome assembly GCA_963574355.1 of Loris lydekkerianus. Lineage (NCBI taxonomy): Eukaryota > Metazoa > Chordata > Mammalia > Primates > Lorisidae > Loris > Loris lydekkerianus. The sequence continues at coordinate 526 of CAUYPK010069805.1, read as the reverse complement.
TAAAGGAATTATAGGATCGAATGGCAGGTCTATTTTTAGGTCTCTAAGGATTCTCCAAGCATCCTTCCAAAAGGAACGCATTAGTGTGCATTCCCACCAGCAGAGTAGAAGTGTGCCCTTTTCTCCGCATCCACGCCAACATCTCTGGTTTTGGGATTTTGTTATGTGGGCTACTCTTACTGGGGTTAGGTGATATCTCAAAGTACTTTTGATTTGCATTTCTCTGATGATTAACGATGATGAGCTTTTTTTCATGTGTTTGTAGATTGTGCATCTGTCTTCTTTAGAGAAGTTTCTCTTCAAGTCTCTTGCCCACCCTGAGATGGGGTCACGTGTTCTTTTCTTGCTAGTACGTTTGAGTTCTCTGTGGATTCTGGTTATTAAACCTTTATCAGAGGTATAACCTGCAAATATTTTCTCCCATTCTGAGGGCTGTCTGCTTGCTTTACTCACTATGTTCTTGGCTGTGCAGAAGCTTTTTAGTTTGATCAGGTCCCAATAGTGTATTTTTGATACTGCTTCAATT
>CAUYPK010069804.1:0-37537 GCA_963574355.1 Loris lydekkerianus | reverse complement strand
AGAATGTTTATTGCAGCCCAATTCATAATTGCTAAGTCCTGGAAAAAGCCCAAGTGCCCATCTATCCACGAATGGATTAATAAATTGTGGTATATGTACACCATGGAATATTATGCAGCCTTAAAGAAAGATGGAGACTTTACCTCTTTCATGTTTACAAGGATGGAGCTGGAACATACTCTTCTTAGTAAAGTATCTCAAGAATGGAAGAAAAAGTATCCAATGTACTCAGCCCTACTATGAAACTAATTTAGGGCTTACATATGAAAGCTATAACCCAGATATAACCTAAGAATATGGGGAAGGAGGAGAGGGAGGGAAGGGAGGGGAGAGGATGGGCAGAGGGAGGGTGATTGGTGGGATTACACCTGTGGTGCATCTTGCAAGGGTACATGTGAAACTTAATAAATATAGAATATAAATGTCTTAACACAATAACTAAGAAAATGCCAGGAAGGCTATGTTAACCAATGTGATGAAAATGTGTCAAACGGTCTATAAAACCAGTGTATGGTGCCCAATGATCGCATTAATGTACACAGCTATGATTTAATAAAAAATAAAATAAATAAATAAAAGAAAATATGTCAAATGGTATATAAAAACAGTTTATGGTGCCCTAGGATTGCATTAATGTACACAGCTATGATTTAATAATAAATCAAAAAAATTAAAAAATAAAAGGAAAGGAAATTAAAACATGTATCTTGAAAATGAAGCTAGCATCGAATTACAAGTTTTTAAAAATAACAGTTGCTTAAGAAAACTTGGTTTTGTCAAATTCTAATAGACTCTCCTTAAAAATGTTTTCCATTCAAGTTAATTTGTTTAGTAGTGAAACTTTGTTTAGAGAAAATTTTCTTTCACTGCAAAGAATTAAGGCACATAGCTAAAATAAACTAAAAACACAGGTCTCCTAAGCGGGCCACAACCTAATACCAAGACCTGTTCACATGTAGTAGATCACTTAAACACCAAGTTTTATGTTATTGAAGGGATGTAAAATGGACCATTGAGAAGAACAAATATTATTTTAAAATCTCTATACATTTTCTCCCTCTTTATTGACACTAATGTAAGGATTTTTTAAGTGACCAGCTGGGCCTGTTTGTATTTTATACACTTTTGAACAGAAACCCCTCAAATTAGTCTGAAAGAGAGATCATCAGTTATGATTAAGCAATGAGATAAATTCTTTATTTAACTGAATAAAAAGAATTAATCTGAAATCTAATAAATTATACTAACCCAAAATAAAATCGAACATTTTATTAGAATTAAGAATAATCACTGAATACTAAATTACACTTGAGAAAAATCGAAGGATAACTATAATATTTTCATCACAATCTATAGATTATAATTTTTTAAATGTATAAAAAAATTACATGTCTTTTGATTCCAGCATAATCTGATAAAACTGTTAAAATCCACCATTATCCTTAATAATTAAGCCTTTGTATGTGTTAAAGCATGATATAAGGTTCAAGATACATCAATCACACTTCAAGCAGTTTACACAACGCTTTCTTTCATACTCACACCTCATCTGATCCTCACCAAAATCCTATAGTATTATTTCAATTTTACTTAAAAAGAACACATTCAAAATCTTGCCCAATGTCACACAAGAAGCAATAGCTGGTTCTAGGGAACCAAGAATTTCTGACTCTAAGAACAATGTTCCTTCTATAAAACTTCCTTTTCCTCAAGAATAGTCAGTCCCCTTTGCCCTGTAGGAGACTACTTTATCAAAGTCAGCATAACACAAAGAAAACTACTATAAAATTCTACGTGCCAAAATGGATGGCATATAGGAAAAATAACCACTACTTTTCACTGAGAAGAAACAAGGATTGGAACACAGCCACATATAAAAGATGAAAAAAAGAGGAGGGGGCATGTGAGAAGAAAGAAGATAGAAAGCACATTTATTATAAAAAGCATAAATATTTTGGACTTATGATGCGTTTTCCACAGTAGAAGGAAGTGAGCCAAGATTAACAAGGAAAACTTGAGCCATAATTATACACTGTGCTTCACTGACTGTTAATATGCTGAATGTGTACTGACTGCCAGGCATCAGGCGAATAAGCACTTAATACACATCATCTCATTTTAAAAGTACAATAGCCCCGCAAAGCATTTTCCTTATTTCAAACTAGGCAACTGCTATTTAGGAAGGTTTAGTAATTTTCCTGAGATCACTGGACTTTCCATCATATCATGCTCTCTCATGAAATGAACATGCCCTTTCTGAAGTACAGAAAGGTGTCCGGTGTACAAACTCAGGATGTTGAGATTGTAAGAATGAAGAGAAACCTTTGATAGATAACTAGAGTTTGTTTTACTGTTGTTGTTGCCTGGCATCCAAACACATTTGCAAGTACTGTGGAATTCTCCACTATGAGAGTTCTTGAGGAATAAAGGGCCACACCTCCACTTCGGAAACCAAAGGGAGAGATGGATCCTTTCTCTCCCTCACCCCACGGTAGCCAGTGCAAGGACACAAGATCCAGATCTAGCACTCCCACATAAGTCAGCAAATCCTGGGAGACAAAAGACAAGAGTGTGTATGATTGCATAAGCTCAAAGTTCTAGGCCAGCCTGAGCAAGACCAAGACCACATCTCTACTGGGAAAAAAAAAAAAAAAAAAAAAAATAGGAAAAATAACTTTTCAGGCATTGTGGTTTGCACCAATATTCCCAGCTACTCAGGAGACACAAGGATAGCTTGACCTCAAGACTTTGAAGTTGCTGTGAGCTATGACGCCACAACACTCTAGGGCTATAGAGACCCTGTCTCAAAAAAAAAAAAAGAGTGGGTAGCTCGGGGCCCATAGCACAGAGGTTACGGTGACAGCCACATGTATCAAGGCTGGCGTGCTGGAACCCAGCCTGGGCCAGCTAAAACTATGACAACTGCAACAAAAAAAATAGCCAGGCACTGTGGCTGGCGCCTGTAATCCCAGTTACTTGGGAGGCTGAGGCAAGACAATCACTTAAGCCCAGGAGTTTGAGGTTGCTGTGAGCTGTGATGTTACAGGACTCTACAGAGGGCGACATAGTAAAACTGTCTCAAAAAAAAAAAAAGAGTATTATTAAATCAGCAGCTAAAGCGGCAGTGGAACAGAAAGAACTCAGCAGCAGCTGTGGCATCTGGACCAAACTGTTTATGCCTTCAAACCTCCCTTACTTTCCACTTGCCTCCAAACCCAATTCTTTGGACTTCATACCCATTTTGTATAAGAGCTACCCAATCCTTCTCTAATAAATTCCTTTCCCATCTAAGCCAGCCAGAGTTGGTTACTGCTGCTGACAACAAAGTCTCTGAAAATTAAATAACCTGAATGCTACAATGTCCTGCAAGAACTGGAGAGATTTTTGGGGAATGTAACATAATCAAATATTTGCATACAGATTAAAAGAGAGTCTAGGAAATAGGACTTACATTTCTTCCCGAATATCCCATCTTGATATAATTTTCTTTTCCTTACTATTTAGTGAGTGCCCCACAAGTGTCCAATATAGAAAATAGTTATTAAAATTAAATGGATGTTTTGATGAAATTAGTAAAATACTACGGAAACACCTAGACTAGTAGTCACAAATTCCTCCATGAGAACTGCTGAGTAGATACTATCTGTGGCACAACAAGAGACCACATCTGATCGAGGGCTTAGCATATGAATAGACCCAAAACGTATATGAATTTACAACTTCAAATAAAGTTATAAATTGGGAATAAAAAGCTGAGAATTAGTCAGGGGTTCTCTGGTTATCTAACTTTGCTATAATATACCTTTATAAAACAATTAACAATCAGTAATAAGAAAAATTGAGACGGGGGGAGGGGGGAGTGTCGCTAGACTTGCAAAGCAAAAGTTAAAAGGACAATTTTGAGATTTTGAACCACTATAGGTTATATAATAGTATGGCTTTGTAGCCCAGGTGACAAAAGGTGGAAAGGACCATTCCAGAACTCTGCAATTCCTGGTAGTGGCAGCATTGAGAAGTTCAGGTGACAGCACGCTTCACATGGACACTAATACTCACATGAGGTACAGAAATCAAAGAAGCTGGATCAGGTGACCGCAGGTACAGCAGGCATCAGGTGGGGCTAGAAGACAACATCAACCCTACTCTAAGTACCCAGAACAGATAACTTTAGTTTTATGAGTCATAATACTGCCACTGGTTGACACCACAGTAGCAAATCATTCTTTACCAAGCAAAAAGAGAAGGCTGTAAGAGCTCACCAGTTGTCCATGTTCTCAACAATGAGGAAGTAATGTAAATTACACCCTGCTTCCTCCAAGACTCAAAGTGAGTGATACCACTAAGTTCCCCACAGAGGTCACCATCAGTGTAGACTAATTTGTAAATGCAGGCCCTGGTGTGAAAGAAAGCAGGTATGGATTTTGAGAGTAAGAGGAGAGTAAAAGGGTACAATAGGCAGTAGCGTATCCTGGAGTAATGAATATTTTTAAAGTTTGTTTCTTTTAATTTTTAAACTAATCCCATCATAGATTACATTTTTAAAGTACTTAAAATGCTTCCTTTTAATTAAATAGATAATACATCAATATAGCAAAATACCCTCCTTCCTCTCAAACAGAAATGAACAGGACAGCCAGATTAACCTAATTGTTTTTTAAAAAGCAATGCTAGAGGGCGGCACCTGTGGCTCAAAGGAGTAGGGCGCTGGCTCCATATGCTGAAGGTAGCAGGTTCAACCCCGCCCCAGCCAAAAACTGCAAAAATAAATAAATAAATAAATAAAATAAAAACAATGATAGAACTAGGATTTAGTAATCAGATAAAAGGGGTAGAAGAAAGAAATAACCATATTTAAATTATTTAGAACCACATAAAAGTTACTGCAGTTGAAGTAAATTTTTAGAAAACTCAGTCACTTTAGATTATCTTTGAAGATTATGTAGTTCAAAAAATGATTAAAAGTTTAGTTCTGGGCCAGCCACAGTGGCTCATGCCTGTAAACCCAGCAACTCTAGGAATGCCAAGGCAGATGGATGGCCTCAGCTATGAGTTCAAGACAAGCCTGAGCCAGACCAAGACCCTGTCTGTAAAAATAGCCAGGTGTTATGACAAGTGCCTGTAGTCCCAGCTACTTGGAAGGCTGAGGCAAGAGGATCACCTGAGCCGAGTTTGAGGTTGCTGTGAGCTATGACGCCACAGCACTCTACTAAGGGTGACGAAATGAGACTCTGTCTCAAAAAAAAAAAAAAGCTTAGTTCTAAATTCGTAACTACAAAAAGTTTAATCCTTATATTCTAAAAAATTCTATGGGTTACTTAAAATTTATTGTGTTTCTATAAATTTGAAAGTCTCACTCTATCACCCTACGTAGAGTGCCATGGCGTCCTATCTCACAGCAACCTCAAACGCTTGGGCTTAGCAGTCCTCTTGCCTCAGCCTCCTGAGTAGCTGGGACTGACTACAGGAATCTGCCACAATGCCTGGCTGGTTTTTCTATTTTTAGTAAAAATGGGGTCTTGCTTTTGCTCAGGTTGGTCTCGAACTCCTGAGCTCAAACAATCCACTGGCCTCAGCCTCCCAGAGTGCTGGGATTACAGGCACTAATTATGAGCTATGCCCTTCAACTACTAGGATTACGAGTCCCTCCTCCCATCCCACCCACACCTCCATAATGCAAAGGCTCTTCTAATCCTATCAATAAGTCACAATTTCAAACTTGGAAATAAACAAATTACATAATTCATAAATGTAGATTGTCTCTGAAGAAAGGAAAGCAACAGCAAAGCCAGAGATTATTTTCCAAATACCTACTCCACCCCTGAACTATTCTTAGACTTTTACAAAATGAGAAAAGTGAGATTCAGAAGTTAAATGGCCAAGACCAAAGCTAGTATGTGACTATATCAGTTTTCAAGGACTGCTGTAATAAATTATCACAAATTAAACGTCTTAGTACAAGAGAAATTTAGTCTTTCACAATTCTGGAGGCCAGAGGCACAAATTCAGTGTCAGCAGGGCCTCTGAGGTTCTGGGTAAAAACTGTCCTTGCCTCTTCCTTGCTCCTGGCAGTGGCCCACAATCCTTGGAGTTGTTTGGCTTCCAACTGCATTAACTGTGTTATTAGATGGCATTCTCTCTACATCTGTCTTCCCTGTTTGTTTTTTTTTTTTTTTTTTATAATTTCAGGTTAATTTGAGGGTACACAGATTAGGTTACAATGTTTGCATTTGTTAGGTATATACCCACCCCCAGGAAGTGTGCCCTATACCCCCACATTGTGCCCATTAAGTAGGAACACGACAATCGCCTTCCCTCCTCGCTCTCCCCCCTTCTTGAACTGAGTTTTTCTCTTGTGTGGACGTAAAGTAGATCCTCTACTGGCTTCATATCAGTATTGAGTACACTGGATACTTGCTTTTCCATTCTTATGATACTTTACTAAGAAGAACGTTTTTGACTCCATCCAGGTTAATACAAAAGATAAAAAGTCTTTGTCTTTTTACGGCTGAATAGTATTCCACGGTATACATATACCACGGTTTGTTGATCCTTTCCTGGGTTGCAGGGCATTTAGGCTGTTTCCACATCTTGGCGACTGTAAATTGAGCTGTAATAAACAATGCAGTACAAATGTCCTTATGATAAAATGATTTTTTTCCTTCTAAGTAGATGTCTAGTAATGGGATTATGTGGTCAAATGGAAGGTCTATTTTGAGTTCTTTGAGGATTTTCCATACTTCTTTCTAAAGAGGCTGTATTAGTTTGCAGTTCCACCAATAGTGTTTCCCCTTATAAGCTCATATTGCATGTGAGCACACCCTAGTGGCATCATCTGCAAGAACCCTATTTCCAAATAAGGTCACATTCACAGGTATGTGGAGTTAGGATTTCAACACATCTTTTGGGGAACATGATTCAACCCATGATAGTGACAGAATTAGATCTGTCTAGCTCCAATGCTGACTGCACTGCTGCTTTCCATAATCTTAAATATGTATTCTACCATAATTTAAATATAAATGTCAATTTAAACATTATTATTTTAAAATAAAATTGGTGCCAATCATTAATATGCCAATATTTTAAACAGTACTACCAAATCTTCATATTTTCAGTCTAAAATAAGATCAAGAGCAAATTTATCATAATAAGCAGCCATCATCCCAAGACCATCTAAACTATTAGTTTGAAATATTTTATAATACAAATACAATACAAATATAATATAAATTTCTATACACACAAGTTTCATATATGGCATTTCACAAATTAAAAAAATAAATTCCCTGTGAAGTTTCACTTTATCCTTTAAAAGTCTTACTGAGTTACCAAGTATAAAAACTGCTTAGGACACAACTGATAAAAAGGGCTTTGTTAAGTATGCCCTGGCTATAAAATAGCAGAGTATATCAAAGAAATGAATAATTAATATGAATAAAACAAGGCTTTGTATTTAAGGAAATACATATATGATCTTTTCTATACAGAACAATTTTCACATAGTTAAAGAACTAATATTCAAATAGTAGTGGCCTTTGCCTTTGTATCCATGGTTACTTCTCAACGACATTCTCATGCTGCCTTGTGTCACATGCCATCCCTTATAATCACCCCCTCTAAGTCATCACTGGTCTTATCTCTACCCTGAGTCCCATTTTTATGCCCCTAGATATACTTGGTTGAGTACATCTTCCTTCCTATACATCACACCATCTCTATTTCAAATCCACATCTTTTGAAAATTAAGCCATACATACATGATATTAATCTTTTTTGATTATGCTTCAACTAAACACTTGACTAAAAAAAAAATATCCATAGCTCACTGAATCTCTTTAACCTCACAACCAACTGTGGTCATCTGACTAACACCTGTAAATGTACCTACCACCACCGCCCCAAGCATCCAACCTCAAAATCTTTGACATTAGTCCCCACATTCTTCCTTAACGATATACTTACTATCCTAGAGAAGTAAAAGAGAGAAGAAAAAGTACATTGTTTTCTTAAAATATCAAGATGAAACAAATAATTTCTAAATATTTTTTAAAACTAAATTGTATATAATGTGAGACCTGAAACTTACAATGAAGCCAACTAGTTCTGTATTGATGAAAGATGTTATTAGATAACTATGTCACATAATCATTCTTACATTTTAATTAATTTTAGAAATTAAACTACAGCAAAGGATAACTGGTGGTGTAGAACAGAGTTGTCCAACCTGTGGCCCATGAGCCGCATGCTTATTTTGTGAGGTCTTTTTTTGTTTATCTGTGGTGTTGGATATCATACAAAAAGTACTCATGGACCTTTTTTTTCCTAATCTGCATTTAATGTTTAGCCCAAGACAACTCTTATTCCTCCAATATGCTGCAGAAAACAAAAAGGTTGGACACCCTTGGTCTGGAATTTCCAATTTTTCAGTATAAATCTGTAACGGTACTTCCTTCTAAATTAAGCCTCAAAAAATGTTGTGTTTAGGGGTTCCAATTTACATGTTTTACCCTCCTTGTGGCAGTATTTGCCAATACATTTGCCAAATTTTCGGCAACCCCTCTTGATAGGCAAATTTGTTTTGCCTTTAGATATGGACAGATATCATAGTTACGCAAGTCTGTCTTATAGCATATATCATTTTCCTTGGCTAATTTTAGTAACTCCTTCAGAGCCATAATACCACTCAATAAACTGCTTTAATTTTATTGCGTCCACTGAGTCTTTCATGAATTCATACCTGAGTTCCTATTAGGTGTCAGGCACTATGCTACTGAATGGGAATACAAAATGGAAAAACATTTATTTGTCAGAGAAGAATTTACAGACTAGTGGGCCAGAAAGTCAGATTTATCAGTAAGTACAGTATATAATATGATAATGTTGTGACAGGCCCATAAGTTAGTACTCATAGAATCTTAGAGAAGCAGGTGGGCAAAGAAAGAAAATCACAGAAAAGTTGCCATAGTATTGACAGGAACTAACTTTCAAAAACACGGTAGAAGAAATGGAAGGTCATTTTAGGTAGAGCTATTGGCATGCCACATTCCAAAAACCATAGTAGTTGCTGTGGCTAGAGCAAAAGGTAGGGAGTGGTAAGAGATGAGGCCAGATAAGCCGAAAGTAGTCTATCATCAAGAAAATTACAACAGATGTTAAGGTTTGAACAGTATTCTGAACACTGTAAGGAGCTAGCTGGAGGAAAAATTTTAAGCAAGAGAGTGAAATATTCAAACTCACCTTTTAAAAACATCCCTCTAAGGCGGCACCCATAGCTCAGGGGGTAGGGCGCCAGCTACATACACCAAGGCTGGCAGGTTCAAACCTGGCCTGGGCCAGCTAAAACAGCCATGACAACTGCAACAAAAAAATAGCCAGGTGTTGTGGCAGGCACCTGTAGTCCCAGCTACTTGAGAGGCTAAGGCAAGAGAATCGCTTAAGCCCAAGAGTTTGAGGTTGCTATGAGCTGTGATACCACAGCACTCTACCCAGGGTGGCTCTGTCTCAAAAATAAATAAGTAAATAAATAAATAAAAATAAAAATATCCCCCTGGTAACAATGCACAGAGAGTAAAAAGAATGCCAGACCAGAAGCAGAGAAAATAGACAGAATGCTACTGCAATATCCTAGACAAAAAATGCCCAGCCTGGGCAACACAGTGAGACCAAAAACTAAAAAATATTCCTGGTATTCCAGGTATGATAAGCACACACTTCTAGTCCTGGGTACTCAATAGACTAAGAAGGGAGGATCCCTTGAACCTAGGAGTTCGAGGCTGCAGTGAGCCATGATTATGTGGCTATCTTCTACCCTGAGTGTCAGAGTAAGACCCTGTCTCCAAACAAACAAATCAACAAAGCCACATATCTAATTTGCTTTTTTAAGATAAAAAATAATAAATGCTTTTACTATGAAATCAGGTTCAATACACTATTATAATCAATATAGCAACCATTATTAATTCTAGCATCTGAACTACTAGACTCTCACATCTATTAATAGCTTTCACACAGATGACATACCATTTTACCATCAGATAAATACTCCTATAACCCTGCCTTGGAGAGACTGCTAACAACCCCCAACACCAATTTCTGTGCTAACTTTTTTGCACATAAAATTCTTACTAAAAACGATTATTTTTTCAGCCTTCCTGGAAACTGTGGCCTTGACATTAAGTGGACGTGGTAGGTGGTAACTTCGAAGAATCTGCCTTAAATGCCTTTATCTCCTTGTTCTTCATCCTCTTCACACTACTAAAGGGAAAATGAGATTAGGACCCCAGCCTTCATCCTGGAGTAGGAGCATGACAGTAAATTACCAAGAATGGCAGGGGATTTCTCTATCTGTGAGGACGCGGCAAACAGAGCCTTCATGTCAGCAGCATACTGTGTTCCTAAAGCTTTTTACATGAGAAGGAAATCTTAATTATTCACTGCTGAACCCAATCCTAACTGATACACACTTTCCTGATTCACACTCACTTTCCGGATTTATTACCAAATACCCAAGCATCCACAACCTGGCATCAGCTAATTTGCCCTTATTCCTATTTCCTCTATACATACACCTTTTGATTTCCCACCACTAAATCACTGCTCATATTAATCATCTCCTTTGGAATGCACCCAAACCTCTCCTTCAGAAGTGCTATTCATCCTTGTAATTCCAACTTGAAACTCCACTTCCAACACAAAGCTTTCCGTGGTCTTTAGAGACAGATCTCCACTACGAAAGCACATTCTGTCTGTGCCACTCACCTGGCAATGATTAGTTTTCCTTTATGTGTTTGTCTCATCTTCCCTCAAAGATTCCAGGCTTCTTAAGAAAGGATTTCTCTTTAAAAAGAGAGAAAAAAAAAGAGGTCTGTCCTCAAACTTTTCCTATCACTCACTATGCTCAGAGATGTACTCTGTATACAGAAAATGCCTGAGATTGATTAAAATCCTTGATAAATTTAACTCAGTTTATGAACTTTTACTATCATGTGATCATTATACCCTTTGCTACCTAAAATTCAAGGGTAGTCTGACCTAATGCCCAGATTGTACTAAAATCTTTTGGGTATAACATCCTATCTTCAGAAAACAAAGCTCATACTAAAGTAAATAGTTCCTATCTTGGAAAGAAAAAAGGCTACCAAGTGGAAAAGGAGCTATAGTTCCCTTATTTAAAAAAATTAATGCTTATTAAATGTCAAAAGCATATGAGGCCAATGAAGAATACAATGATGGTCTGGAGACTTGCACATTAGCTTAAGTCCAAAGACAAAGAACCAGAAACAAAACAGGACAGATGCAGGTGAGTACATCAGTTTAAGAGTTGTCAGATTTCTCAGCTTTGTTTAGCCATCGCTGTAACTGTTCATCTAAATCAAATTGGCATTTCTTCTTAGTAATTCTAAAAATATATCCTATTCCTAAGAAACAGATACTGAATTTAATGCAGTAGAAAAGGGGAAATTTGAAGAACATGCATTTTTTTGCCCCGTGAAGAAGGAGTGGAAACCTTCCATTATGAATGTAAATCAGTCTAAAAGAAAATCAATAAGACCTAAACAGGTCACTCACCAAAATGCTGAGTAATAAAGTAAATCATTGTAAGTATTAATCAAATTAAGTTAAAAATGGTATTTTAAATACCCCTTAGACTAATGATTCCACACTAAAGAATTTATATAGTGTCTTCTCTCAAAAAGACAAAATTTTCAAAAGCAACTTTCTTTAGGCTGCTTGAATTTTATCTGTGACAAAGAAATGAAGAATGGTGTTACTTCAGCCAAGATTAAGGGAAAATTGAACTGAAGTATTTGTTATCTATTTAATCTGTAGAAAGACAACAGAACTCATGCAAGGAAACGACCAGGGATCCATGTTACACCTCAACAATTACTGAGAATTAGACAGTGTGCATTAGACCCAGTATTCTTGTAGCAAAAAGTTAAATTTGCTAGTATGTTTCTTTAAAACTATAATTTAAAAGCAGGAGGCAATTCTTTTCTGTAAAGGGCCAGAAAGTAAATATTTTAGGTTTTGCAGAAAAAGAAGCAAGGTTGAGGGTATTGGATAGATTCTTATGAAACAAGAGAGAAAATAAATTTACACAATTTTTACTGATAAAATTCAAAACATAAAAATATTAATGTAAAATATATATATATAAAGGTCACAGTTCTTTGTTACATAGGTCTACTAATGAGAAGAATGTAATTCTTTGGGGGGAATAATATTTTACATAATTGAGATTCAAAGGTATTGTTCCTTATCATCAAATCAATTGCAAATTCTCATCTATAAAATCAATGTAGTTTTCCAGGCCACACAAAACATTCTATCCATACTAATTTTGTCATCCTTTGCTCTAAATATTAAAATTACTTGAGAAACAAGTTTAAAACACTAACACCACAAAACCTTGGTACTGAAAGTTCAGTACTTATCCCCATGTCCAAGCAAGGAGCAAGGAAGAGGACAAGTGGTTTGAGGAAAAGTAAAGAGAAGTTTACTAATTTGCCAGCAAATGAGAAGGATGGTAGAACTCTCCTCTTAAAGGGCCACGGTCCTAACTACAGTATAAGAAACTCAGCACTTTTAAAGGGAATATTTTAGCTTTGGATTATAGCTGTTTAACTACAGCATCTTTGGTGAAAACAACTATGACTTATGCCCGAACAACCCCTCTGAGCCATCTCCTGTGGTACTCTCCCCCCAAAAAAATTAATTAAAAAGAACACTCCCTCCCCTTGGATTAATAGTTGGGCAGGAATGCAGGTTAAGATTCCCAAAAAAGGGAAACAGTAAAATGTTTTACCTTTTTCAGGCATTAACTCTGTTACAACCTTGATTTCCAAAAGTCTACTTATAAATAGCTAAAATCAGTATGAATATAAAAATCTTCAAACTTCTTAACATAAACCACCTAATCTTTAACAACTATTTCTACAAAGCAATTTGTTCTCCCTTGACTCTTAGCTAAAGGCTAAGTATAAACCAAGATTACTGAACACAGATGGGAAATCTAATCTTAAAAATCTTACAACCTTAAGAATTCAACTTACATAAAGAGTAAAAATATAAATAAAAATGCATTTTTATCAGAAACTAGGGCAATAGAAAATAATCAGGATCAAACAATTGAGGACGGTAAATGAAACAATACTAAGGTGAATAAGAGAAAACCTAGGAGTTTATCAAACGTGGGGAATACGGAGCTAAATCCACTAAGATTTCATTGATGAAATGTGTCTTCAACACTTTTAGCAATATTATACTTTTAGCAATATTAATTTGAATGTTTAGTTTCTAAAATTTACTCTGAATAACAACTTCATCTGATTTTAACTATTAATTTAAAACTAACTTCACACTGATGAATGCTTTTGCAAAAATTAAGAATAACCTCTTTTTCAAGAAATTTTGTATTTCAGCCTCAGTGCTGACAAAGGCTCTAGACCTTTATGGGAGAAAAGTGAGCCTGACTCCTACAATTGCCAAATTAAATACTCATTCCTTGTTCCTAGCAATAAATGAAGATATCAAACCTTAATGTTAAGTGAAGATACTACACATTCATAGTATTTTCTCAGGAAAGATAAAATTAACAACTGTAGTTTTCTTATATATCCTCATTTTATTTAGATTACGTAAAATCACAAACTGAATATACAAGATACAAGAGGAGGAAATACAAGGAGGAGGAAATATGCTGCTAAATATAATTACTAAAATCTAAACACACTCTTTCTTACACCTTTTTCATGGGAGTCCAAGGCATTTTACAAAAGTAATAACTTTTATTACAACATTTCCAGGAGAATGAGACAGATTTATTGATTTTTATACTTTAAGAAATATTAGATTTATATTTAATAAATATTAGATTTCTGATCTTAGCACTTTAAGCTATATTATAAAAGCATCTTGATTTGACAAGTCTCCTTTGCCCTAGTAATATGAATTAATATAGCAATGAAAGTTTTTAAAATAAAATTAAAAAAAAAAAACTAAAAAGATGTGAGGAACTTAAAAGTAAGGAAGTGAATGCTGGCTAGAACTCCTCATTATCCATTTACTTATGGATAATACTCAACATATTTTTATTGAAACTAGTGGTCAACAAAGGATAGAGAACAGGCAGAAACAAGTATGTGTGTTTTGGAAATCTTCCTAGGTTTTTAAATAACTCCACATCTGATTCAGAACCACTTCTCTACATAATATAACACAAAAATTCTAAAAATAAATATACATAAGTGTTGGTATAAAACCCCCAGTTACTCTTCCATGTCAGTGTTGGTATAAAACTCCCAGTTACTCTTAATAAGTTTTTATTTCCTCTTATTTCAAAAGCGATTTTTTTTTTTAAATCACATTTTAAGTTGGAAATCATAGAATTTTAGAGTTGAATGGCACCTTAGAGAGCCTCTAATATAAATCTTTAGTTCTCAAGGAAAAGATTTAGACTTTTCTTTAAGATAATTAAAAATTATGGACTCAAGATTATGCCTAAGATCCTAAACTACAGAGTGATGGAACTGGGATTTCAATTCCAAGGCCCAAACTCTTCAATGACCTTTCAATAAATTAAGCTGCAGCAGACTCTTCAGGCAACTTGAAATAAGAATTTCACATGAGACTCTGGGCACAATTGGCTTATGCCTATAATCCTAGCATTCTTCAAGGCCCATTTGAGTTCAGGAGTTGAGACCAGCCTGAGCAAAGCAAGACTCTGTCTCTGCTAAAACAGAAAAATTAGCAGGCATGGTGGCTGAACTTGCAGTCCCAACTACTCAGAAAGCTGAGGCAGGAGAACTGCTTGAGCCCTGGAGTTTGACAAAGCTGTGAGGTAGGCAATAGAGTGAGACTCTGTTTGCAAAAAAAAAAAAAAAAAAAAGAAGAAAGAAAAAAACTTACACATGAGAACTATTTAAGAAATTTCCAATTCATATATACTGTTTAGTATGAAGAACTTTATTTCAAACTCAAAAGTTTGTTTGTTTTTTTGGCGGCGGCTGAATTTGAACCTGCTACCTCTGGCATATGGGGCCAGGGCCCTACTCCTTTGAGCCACAGGCATTGCCCATTCAAACTCAAAAGTTTTAAAGTTAAAAGTTGATTTCTGATAATTTAACAAATTCTCATTCACATAAAATTCCAAATTATTGCTACTTTCATCTTATATCTTGAGAAGTTTAAATAAAATGACTCAATTTTCTAATGTTATTTTCTTCTACTTTGCTGACATTACAGTAAAGACCTTAGTGCAGTGTGAAAGCTTAAAGCTGGGAATTAAGACATCTGGGTTTCTGTCTCATTCCTACAACACTCAACTAATGTACTGTTAAATCTCTACTTCTCTTTTTCTCATCTGCTAATTAAGGATCATGTTAACTTAGTGCCAAACATCTTAACTATGTTGCTTCTTAATCTCTTATCTTAGAAGATACACATTATTCTACCTACTCTACAGACAGGTAAACTGAGGCTCAAATAGATTAAGAAACTATGAGTTAATTAATTATTAACTCAGTTAATGGCTGAGCTGTTTGACTCTTAGAGCCCATGTTCTTTGCATGACACCACCATATGCTCATACCCGGATCCGATGTGTACTAGTGCAGTAAGGAGGACAAGATACATCTGCAAGACCATTAGTGAGATACAGAGGATAAACTAAAAATATAGGGTAGTGCCTGTGGCTCATCGGAGTAGTGCGCCGGCCCCATATGCCGGAGGTGGTGGGTTCAAACCCAGCCCTAGCCAAAAACTGCAAAAAAAAATATATGCAGACACTTTCACTAGTTATTGAACTGAAAACGAATTTTTAGTAAAAGACTTTGAAACTAGGTATGCTACAGATACTATTACTGTTGTTAATAACACTGAGGTAAGAAGGAATCAAAAGAACGTGGTACCAGTTTGTCCTTTCAAACAGATAAATACCCTCAGATAGACAAGAAAGAGGATGATCAGATGCTTAATACGGGACACCTACATAGTATTTACCGTCTGTCAACCCATCTTCACCACTGAAGATGAATAATGATACTGCAACTGCTGCTCTGGCAGACTCTAAATGGTTCCCCAATACAAGTTTTTCTGTCATTTTTTTATGTAAGCAAAAAGATCAGTAAAATTAACATCAGTAAAAGGTTTGGAAGACAGTGTACCCTGTGTGTAGTCGCTGGCTCTTTTTGTAATGTTTTAAATTCTACAAAAGCGGGAGAGGGGAAGTCTAAAGCAAAACCAGAAATGAAATTTCAGGTTATCTTTTACCCGTATCATGCCGTACAACTAAAGCATCTAATTAGCTCCAAATGAAAGTAGTAACCGTGCACATGCATGACCTAGTAACTTATGACAGTTTCTTTACATAAAAATCAATAGTTTCATTGTTGGGAGTCCTTCTCCCAACAATGGGCAAGGTGTTAATTCCTGTGTCCTGGGATAATCCCCCCACAGGTAATGACACTCCGTGCCTCCGAGTTACGTCTACGTTTTCTCCACTTCTCTTTTCACGTCGTCGAACTAACTCCCTAATCCGCTCGGAACCACACAAACCGCCCGTGGAAGAGGTGCTCTCCACCTGACCTCCCCCCCCCCCCACTTCGGCATTAAGCGTTCTTTCCGTGGCTTCACCGTCAATAGTGAGCAGGAGGAAGAGAGGGCAAAATTGCAAATCCAGGAAACCCACACACAGAGAGAACGCTGCGAAGATGGGGGTCGCAGGGAGGGAGCGAGGGGCACCCCCAGCCCCAAGTCACCCTCCGGGGGCGGGCGCGGAAGACCCCGCGGCGGGGCGACGCCAACCCGCACCGCCGTCCCCTCCGCTCACCTCGATCTCGCGGATGTTGTTGGAGGTGACGAAGATGCCGATGCCAATGGGGATGAAGATGAGGCCGATGATGAAGAAGGTGGGGAGCACCGTGCCAGCCGTGAGGATGGGCTGCCAGGCGGGAAGCCGCTGCTGTTTGAAGGCCGTGTTATCCGGTCTCCGCGTCTTAGCGGTGCCCCCGGGGGCGCACGGGGGCCCGCCGTCCACCTCATCCTTGGCGTTATAGTTCATCGCCATCGACCGCCGGGGCGCGGCTCCGAGACGCGCAGGAGGACAGCCCAGGGGACCCGCCTGCCGACCCCTACCGGAGACTCGCCGCCGTCCTCGCCGCCGCCCTCGCCGCCGCCGCAGCCACCTCCGCTGTGGAGACGGAAGAGGCGGGACGCTCTTCCGCGGAGGGCCCCTGACCGGAAGCGAGAGTCGGCCGCAGACGCCGGAGGGAGGGAAAGAGGAAGGAGGGAGCAGACCGGGGGCCGAGGGGAGGAGAAAGGGGAGGACGATGGAAAGGGGAGGGGAAAGGCGGACGCACCCTGATCATCTGCCCTGTGACGACAAGGTGAGCGGCTCGGCCCCTGGAGCGTGAGGCTACGTGGGCGCATGCGCGGCCCTGGAGCGCGGCCTTGGCGCCTGCGCCCTGGGCGCCTCTCGGCTGGTCCGGCCGCCGCCTGTGTTGGCGCCCCCGGCTGGTTGTCCCGGTGGCGAGTCTGGGTCGCCGTTCCGGCCTCAGCCACCGTCGTTAGTCCTGGAACTGCCGACAGAGAGGTCTGACACTCGTGATCGGCGCCAGGCGGGTTTTCCTTTTTACCTCGACGCCGTCTCTGACGGCAATCAGAGCGTTAAAAGGCTACATCAAGGTGGCTTGAACTTGGCAGGGTTGGTAGTATTTGCTTGGGTTATAAAACCGCGACGTTCTCTTATTAAAATAAATAAATCATTACCCAAGATATAAATATGGTAAGTTGTATCTGAGACGCATGACGGACAGCCGTTTGGTCCTAACGTCAAGAACCAGTAATAGGAATTAGTTAACCCTATTGTCTCTAATTGAGCTGTTATCACTTATTTTTCATCTGTTAATGGTCTCAACGTTACTTTTTCTGTGATAAGCCTGTACCATTTTCTTCTGGTAATTAAAAACACAGAAAACAGTTTAAAACTGCCAAGTATTGTAATGACCCAAGCAAATAAAGATATTAAAAAGTCAGCAAATCAGGATACCAAAGTCGTACAGAGACTACAGAAATATACAGCACGAATAAACTTCCATTAACCGACTTTTTGTTTCTTTGCACTTTGCTGTATTTCCGAAATTTCAACAATAAGCATATATATCATTTGTAAAATTTAAATGTTTATATACAATCCACATTCTACTAACATCTTTGATATCCAGACCAACCAGTAAATCACATCATCTGAAAAGTAATACCCAAACTTTTTTTAAGACTTTGCTTGGTCTTAATAATTTATAATTAAATATTTTTTTCAAAATGACAAGTCTCAAGACAATTAAGGTCATGGTGGGGGAAGGGGAGAGCAGAGAGAGAAAGGAGAGAGAGGTGGGGAAAGGAAGAGCAGAGAGAGAGGAGGAAAGGGGGTGGGGCCTTGGTGTGTGCCACACCTTCTGGAGGCAAGACTTGATTGCAAGAGGGACTTTACCTAAAAAATGCAATCAGTGTAACCTGGCTTATTGTACCCTCAATGAATCCCCAACAATAAAAAATTAAAAAAAGAGTATGAGTCAAGCATATGTCTACTTGGCAGTGTTTGGAGGAATACTTGGTGCTGTCTAATAACTGACTTGCTTGGCTTTGCTCTTAGGTAACATCATCTCTCAAGTTCTTAGCACTACTAACATGCTTAAGTCTATATTTTGATCTGTTATGTTTACGTTCAACTCTAGGGTTGAATAATAAAAGAGAAGGAGTTAACCAATCTGCCCCACAAACATAATTGGAAAAGGCAGTTTTGGTAAAATGGAGTCTTTCCTTTCACTAAGTTCTGTTAATAAAAAGGTGTATCAGAATATGGGGCATAATTCGGAAGTACTGAAGAGAGCTTCGACCTTTGTCTCTTGCCCAAATTCTTTTCTAAGAGACTTGGTGAGCGGCACCCTACAAACTGTAAAAGGTCATTGAGTAGGTTTTGTACAGCCCAGTATAACGTGGTTTACTTTCCAGCCTGACTCTGGAATAGCATCACAGGAGATAATGCATGCATTCCTTTCTGCTGACTCCAGCTCTTTAGGCTTAACTCTTTCAACCACCTGCCAACTAAAGAATCCATAAACCCACCTATGATTTGAAAGCGCTAATTGGAGATGTCCTGCCTTTCTAGGCTGAACCAATGTACACCTTCCAGGCTGTCTACTGGTGTTCTCACACCTTCCAGGTGTTGATTTATGATTTTACCTGTAATTCCCGTCTCCATGAATGTATAAATTCACTGTAGCGCTGAAGTGTTTCTCAGGACCTCTTGAGACTATGCTCCCCAGGCCATGGTTGCATAGGATATGGCTCAGAATAAACTTCTTTAAACATTTTGGCAGAATTTGGTTTTTCCATCAGCTACATGTAAGGCAATTTGTTCTCCCCATTTCTGCCTATATCATCATTCCAACTTCATTTGATAGTCCCTTAATCGATTTGGTATTCCAGCATTCTGTATTGATGATCAATTATTTTGCCATCAGGGATATTTGGTTGTTTTGTTTTGCTCTTCTAGGGATCTGGATGACCACAATGTATTTATCTGGTTCCTTTTCCAGTTTTGTTTGTTCATAGGAACAAAACTGGTTAACTTCTTGTCTCTGTGATTAGAAATTCGATTCTGACTGAAACAGACTTATAGAACTAAAGTCTTCCTCAGGTTCTCATCTAAAACTTACGTTTTCAGATGAGGTCGAAATGGGTGAAGTTGTTTTTTCAGATCTCTTGTTACCTCTCCATTTCTTTTACCACTACCATACAATGCTACCACACTATGCTTCTCTCGCCAGTGAACACATTTTTTTTCATCTCTATGTCATTATCTAAAAGGACTCAGAATTTTATGATTTTCTTGGTCACACATCGTTTTATGATAGTCCTTACTTGGTAATTGTTCATTTAATCTGCTAAAGTAGGAATTTTTAAAGTGTCATCATTTCTAGGGCAACAAAAGAGAATGGTTATCCTCACAATGGGTTACCAGTAGTTGCATCTTCAGACTGTGGTTGCTAAGAGTAACTAAGTGTGTGTGTGTTCCTGGTACATTTAGATAACATTTGTATTTTCAAGTGGTTGTTCACTTACTGATTTCATAAAAGTGGAATTTATGTGACTAAATGACATTAATGCTATGAGGTCAACATAATAAATATGCAGTGAATGCATGATCCCAAATATAAAAGTAAATCCAAAACAAGAGGACACATGTAAACCCAACAATCTGAAAAGTTGTGTATTTTTAGCATTTGGTGGGGAAGTTTTATGCAATTTTCATTTTTTAGTTCAATTGCTGTGTCATGCCACTGAAGTAGGTAATCAGAAACATAGATGTAAAAAAATACAGAATAACAATTGGGAACCTTCAGGAATGAGCAAGAGGAAACTGAAACTAGTCTTTTTACTTTTTGGCCAAAGTAGATTTGCCACATAAATTTGCTTGTTGGGCTTTTTTGATGTTAGGTGCTATTCAAATCATTTCATTCACATCTGTGACTTACAAATGTTTAAGGTGCATCTTAGAATGGGTACAGGCGAAACATACTAAATGCAGAAAACAATTGCCTACATACAGTAACTAAGAAAATGCCACAAAGGCTACGTTGAACAGTTTGATGAGAATATTTCAGATTGTATATGAAACCTGCACATTGTACCCCTTGATTGCACTAATGTACACAGCTATGATTTAACAATAAAAATAAATAAATTAAAAAAAAAAAAAGAAAGGGCTGAGAAGTGTGTCATAGTTTCTACCAACATGCGTTTCAGAGGAAGTTCTCAGTGACTGGAAATGATTCAAATTGTTTCAAGTGACTGGGTTGCATTTTTCCCCCTATTCAGTATCTATGGCAGCTTATTTTCAGGAGAAAGTGATATAGAATTTGTATAACAAATTTCTTGTATTTATCACATCAGAGATTAATTAATTGTATTCATGACATCAGAAACTGATTTTGAAAAGTAACTTTTTAAAATTGATCTTTTTCTGATTTTTATTAGTATATTTATTGAACTCCTGCAGTTAAATATGTAAGAAAATCCTTTTGTTCTCACATTGAGAGATTTTCTGATTAGCCTACAGTCACTGACATGCTGAAAGATTTTGTAAATTCTTGAGCAACCAGTCAATAATCAGAAATACAAGTCAAACAAGATAGTTTTAGTGTCAGTAGAGGAAAGAGCAATGTCACCAAAATTCTTCAGTAGACAGCCTCAGAATTCTGTTTTGGAAAGAAAAGAAATGAGTTTCATTTCTCATAATTCCACACTTCCCGTGAATGAAAGAATATAATTCTAATGAGACTTCAAACTTCATGACTTCCACTGCATAGACCAGGCATCACTGTCCCTCAGACTATTGGAGAGCCGGACTATAGTTTAAAAAAAAAAAAAAAAAACTATGAACAAATTCCTATGCACACTGCACATATCTTATTTTGAAGTAAAAAAAAACAAAACGGGAACAAATACAATTTACACCACTTCATGTGGCCCGTGGGCCGCAGTTTGAGGATGCCTGGCATAGAATGTCTCCATTAATTCCACCTCCATGGAACCTATTTTTTCAATAGGTGCCATGAATTATAGATAAGGTCTTTTCTTCAAATATGATGTTGCTATCTCTAGGTTGACAGCCAACTGACATCTGTTACAGTGAAAGTAATTATTTTAAAAAGGGGCGTGGAATTAGGAAGAGGTTTAGCTTACTCCATGAGAATCATCAAGAGATAGACCAAAGTAGGACAGGCACAGTGGCTCACGCCTATAACCCTGCACTCTGGGAGGCCGAGGTAGGATGATTTCTTGAGGTCAGGAGTTCAAGACCAGCCTGAGCAAGAGTGAGACCTCATCTCTACCAAAAAGAAATAGTAATATTAGCCAGGCATGGTGGCATGTGCCTGTAGTCCCAGCTACTCAGGAGGTTGAAGCAAGAAGATCACTTGAGCCCAAGAGTTTGAGGTTGCCGTGAGCTGTTTGAGTTTCTGAGAACACTCTGGTAGCCTGGGACAACAAAGTGAGACAGAGCTTTAAAGCAAAACTGAGCTTTTAAAAATGGTCATTCTTATCAATTATATGTTTTGGCTAATTTTAGATTTATTTTAAACCTTTCTATTTTTCTAAGTTTTAAATTATTGGAAGTCTGGGGAGGCAGAGGGCATTTCATTATGTTTTTCTTTTTTTGTTTTTTGTTGTTGTTGTTGTTGTTTTTGAGACAGATCCTCAAGCTGTTGCCCTGGGTAGAGTGCTATGGCATCATAGCTCACAGCAACCTCAAACTCCTGGGCTCAAGCGAGTCTCCTGTCTCCGTCTACCAAGTAGCTGGGACTACAGGCACCCGCCACAACGCCCGGCTATTTTTTGGTTGCAGCCATCACTGTTGTTTGGCAGCCCAGGCTGGATTCGAACCCGCCAGCGCAGGTGTATGTTGTATGTGGCTGGCGCCTTAGCTGCTTGAGCCACAGGCGCCAAGCCTGATTCATTCTTTGAAACACTTGAGTCCCTATCATCTGTGAAGTTATTCTTTTATTTCTTGAAAATCACTTTAATTTCTTCATGAAGGATGACTTGCATAAAATGGGCTTAAAAGTGAAAGTTGACTTTTTGTGGAGCCTCAGAAGTAAAAGACGTTTTATTAGTCAATCGCATTAACTAAATATTTATGACCACAAAGGCCAAGACTAAAGCTTTCCCTCTGACCCACACACAATGAGGCACAAGGCAGGAATTCAACAGTCTTACATCATTTTTATTGTCACTGAGTCTTCTGATGGGAGTCATCTGCACTCACTATATTTTCTTCCTTGACCCCGTTGCTCAGAAAAACATCGCTCCCTTACTTCTGACCTTACCTGTACTGACGCTGCCTTGCTAGTTAATTCTTTCTCAAACTTTGAGATTCAAGTCAGTAGCCAATTTAAGGAACATTTCTTCAACCCCGTGGGTAGTGGCGAGAGCTGCTCTCTGAGGCTTAAGGCAACTTATACGTATTTCCATCTTTGCGCTTATCACATATTATTTACAAATACGGTTTTTCTGACTAGATACGAGTTCTTCAAGGTCAGAGATTGTTTTTATTCATTTCTAAATCTCCAATGCCTGGCAAAGTGCTTAGGCCATAAAAGGTACTTGGTAAACCTTGTTAAAATGACCTGAGCTATTTTCAATGAATTCACATTTTAGTGAGGGAGACAGCTTGCTGACAAATAATTGAAATACAGTTAAGTCAGTGCCCTATCTGATGTGTGTACCAAGGGTTATAGGAGCTCCAAGGAGGTACCATACCTCATTCCCTTTATGATATAAAAATTAAACTCTAGGGAAGTAGGAATTACAATCGGAGTGATAACTCTGGTTCTCCAGCTGGGAGAAGAGAGAAAGTGGAGTTTTACGCTTTACGTCCTGCCACATGCACGTAAATGCCGTGCGAGACTGCGTGCCTTCCGGCAGCATGTTCTTTTTCTCAAGTAACATCTCTCAGCAGGTTGTGGTTGGCATGGAAACAGACGTCTCTGAGTTCCTCCATTTCTAGGACATAATTCAGTTTAGTTGGTTTGTCCACCGCCTGCGTGCGCCAATGCTCCAGTGAGAACCAGTGCTCAGCCTCCATGAAGTGAAAATGAATGCACCTGTCTCACTAAAGTAGGGCAAACCATCTTGCGGCCTAAGAAGGCTCTTGTCTTTACAGAGAGCATATCTTCTTTTAAAATCAGTGATAATTGAGGATCATTTCTTGTTTAATCTAGATCACCTGCATCTGAAACCGTCAGTGGGCACAGAGCTTTCTTCAAGGGAAGCGTCAGCAATCGACCAAGCTGGCGAAGCAGATCTGGCACTGAATGCCTGGAGCAGCCCTGTGGCATTAGGAGACAAGAATTAGGTGCCTACATAACACCCCACCACTTTGACTAGACATTCCTCGCTGTCAGCGGGGTGAAAGAACTGTGCACTGAAAGGCCAAAGAAAGAGAATGTGGTTGCAGTCCTGGAACAGGTCTTGGAATATTGGGGAAACGGTGACAGGAGGGGTAACAAAAGGCCACTTCATAGGAGGGGTAATTGCCTTTACACACATTTATCCAGTGTCTTGTGTTCACTGTCAGGGGTGTGCAACTACGGCTCTTAAGAAGCTTACAAACAGGACAGACAGCTTTGTACACCAACATCAGTCAGTATGAGGTAGAATGGGACAAATGCGTTCCTGGAAGAAAGAATTTTATCTTAGGAATGCTTATCTCTGAAAGAAGTACTGGGGATAATGCCAGAGGAAGCAAAGGGATGATTGGTTGTCTTTTAAAAAAGGAAGGAAAATTATCTGTGAAGTCCAGGTAGGTGGATTCTAATTCACTTTGGATCAGGTAGTTGTGCCTGAAGCCCCACATAATCCACTCAAAGGGAGGCCTCACCTCAGTGTTTGACGTTTCCATAGGTCCTTTGTAAATACAGATTTCAAAAATAGATTTTTATGGCATTTAAAAAGAAAGTACCATGCAACGTGTCCTACTGCCAAGAAGCATAGGGCCCAGGCAAGTCGCTCTGGCTTCCCTACCCAAGGGGAAAGCCTCTTTCTTGCTCACTAAAAATGACTCTCTATCCCAGGGATCAAAGGGAAATTTATTTAATAACCTGAGACTCCTTCTGTTGGGAAATTATGAAATTAACAGACGCTGACTTTCAGTAGCTGCTTGCAAACCTAGTGCACACTCCTCCATAGGAGAGGCCACAAAGCTGCCTGTGGGCAAGAACCCCAACATCTGCGCTTTCCCTGCAAAAAGCATCTCAGATTGGACATCACCCTTGCCTGGTTTTTTGATGGGTATATCTTTAAATAATAAACAAGGGAAGCCCATTTCTTTGTCCCAATTAAGAATCTGTAGATCACAGGGCTGATAAATAGAGCAGGTCAGTGTGCAAGCCAACCTCACCCGCAGCCCTCTTTGTGGAAATTATTACCCAACTGCCTCTCTAGAAGCTGGGGTACAGGCCTCTGGCAAAGCCTCGGGAGCATTCGCTCTGAGTGGTCTACCTCGGATTGGCAGCAGCAACGGAATAATACCTGAATGTTGACTGGTGATGTATTTGGTAAGGATAGCGAGAAACCCTCTAACCAGTTTCCATTTCTTGGAGTCTTCAATTTTCATCTCACTAAAGTATCAAACTAGGGTGTAACTAGGAGGAAAAGTATCCCTCGTTAGGGTCGCCCTGCTGACCTATGGGCTTATCTGTGGTGAAAAACATTGTATTTTTGTGAAAATACAACATGCAGAAGTGAAAACTTAAAGCAAATGATTTAAAATAAAAAGATGGTTGTGTGCCCATTTTAAATGATTTTAATTTTATGAATATTATGTTCCAACAGTGTTATTGCACAGTGTTTTAATGTTACAATTGTTTTTTTCTGACACTTTAGTGAGATTTTGATAAACAGTTGACTGGAAGTAACACAGAAGGTGTCTTAATTGGTTAAATAATTCCATTACCTGTGAAAGCAGGAAATTACATTCATATAAAAGACAAGTACATATCCATAGATTGACTTGGCTTCAGTGAAAAATAACAAACTTCTCATGTACTTAATAAAACTTAAAGAAGACAAATTGAGAATGGTAGGAAAAAATAGAATATATTTCTAAAATTTTTCAGTGTACTCTCTTGCTCTTGAAAATCCATTAAACCTGAATTCTAAGAATATCAGATCACATTGTAAGCCTCTTAAATTAGAGAAGCTAATTTACCTGATACTTCCAAAACAAAATCTAGATTAAGTAAATACAGTTCTGCACTATTAAAATAACAAACCCTGTGATGGTAAGGTAAAATTCCCCCAAGTAACATAAACAAAAAACAATGCCAGAAAATAATGTATTGTGTCGTGGCGTCTATAAACATTTCTCTTCAAATTTGTGAGTCTACAGCATTTCTCCTGGGTAACAAATAGTCGCATCACATAGTTAGGGAGTAAATACTGAAAATTTAAGAAAACAAATTAATGGTCACTAGGCCAAAGTTAATTCTACCAAATCATCTCAGTTTTTATAAATTTATTACAGCAATTTTTAGTTTTCTCTCTTTGCCTTCTACTTAGCATTTTTTAAGAGAGGCATAACACTGGGGTACATAGGAAGACATATGCCGGAGGTACCAATTATGTTTTTTTAAACTTCCATTCTGCCTTTTGCTACTTTTAGATTTGTTATTTATCAGATTTATTAGCACACACTATCTTGCTATTTTTAAAATTCATTTCCAGGAACATTTAAATACACAGATTTAGGAGAAAAGGCAAAAACATTACTTTGCCTGATACACCATTTCCTCTTGCTCTAGAATTGATTTTTATAAGCTGTTAATTATTTCAATATTGGCTTCTTCGTTAAAGTGTAAACTAGAAATTCCACCATGAATATTTTTGTTGTCCTTAGGTATAAAGAATTATTCACATTTTATGAATATTCCAGGCATCAGACATCTGATGTATTTACTTCATTATCTTTATCAAACCTGACTATTTTATGAAATACTTGAGAAAAAAATCTCTGCAGAAGATACCCTCAGAAAACACTCTCATCAAAAAGACAAGGTAAAGCAGTTAGTTCAATTGCTGTGGCTTGGCCTAGAAATACTGATTGTAATTATATTTCAGAAAGCAAAATCATTCTAATCAAAAATGACTCTCGGTAGACCGATGATTGGAGATTCAAGATAGGAAGATACAGGTATCTTGTGAGTCTAGGATAGTGCCAGGATGGCACACGTGGACAGTTTTTTCAATTGGATAGGGACATGACTGTTTATGATCTTGATCAGGATATGACCAGTCAGTGTTTTCTATTTTCTATTCATTTTGTATTGCTCATATTTTGAAATTAATCTGATTACTTTTAACCATCTGTCACTCAGATTGCATTTGGGTTTAAACAGAGGACTTAATCATAACATGGACAGAGAAAACCTCAACATCTATCTAAATGACTCTGATTGTATCATCATCCTCACTCTTCTTGCAAAAACCAAATTTCATTATAAATTCAGGAGGAAAAAAATCTCTTCAGATCCAAATATATATAAATTACTTTTAATATTTTAATTTATAGTTAAGAAGTGTGTAAAATCTTACTCTCTAACCTTTTCACTATTAGTATAATAAAATTCCCACAAATTGAGAAAAAGCTTCAAATATTAATCTATGATATAGCAGAATGTTTTGCCATCAGAGGTATAAACTTAGCAACTAACAAGCTTAACTGTGAGTCAAAAAATAAAACAATACTAAATAAAACTATTTTCTAATTGAAATGTGATTATAGTTCCACATTTTCAGAAAACAAAACCCAGTAACAAAAATTTTAAAAATCTTCACACATACACACTCTCGTTTTCTTAGTCAGAAATCAAAACTCCAGAAGGTTAGGTGATGCTTTCATAATCGTTTAAGTTCGGGCAAGCCTACTGTAACATTTCTTTCATTTTAAAAAATCAAAAATAATTTTAGTAAAATACAGTTATTTAATTGATAATATATGGTGAGTATGACTTATCAGTTCCACAAAACATACCTTAAAACTTTCCAAGGTTACACGAGGGTGGAAATCCAGCATTATCTTTTTCCCCCAGACTCACATAGGTTTCCTGTGTACTTAAAAACCTAGACACAACCTGTGAACTGGAGAAACAGCCGACAGTATTCCCTGTGTGGCTTTCAGCTACCCTGTGACACTCAGAAGCATTCTCTCTTTAATCTCAGTGAAGTTACCTAATAAATGGTTTCTGTATTCAGAAACTGTTATGTTGACTTTTGATTTATCTTTAAAGTTATCTCTGAAGACCTTATTGATAACGTATCCACATTTATAAACTCTTGTAAAAAAAAAAACCAAAAAAACCTACATTACTAGAGTTTCAAGTAGACTTTGGATGCACATTGTCACATAAACCTAAATTTAACAGGAGCTCTGATGTTGAGATTTGAGTAATACATGTTACACTTTTAATCTTTAAAGAATATCTTCTCCAACCTACATGTGGTTATGAAAATCTGTCAAAATCAAGAGAAAAAAGTTATTCTGGGATTTCTGTTATCATTTTTTTGAAAGATGCTGACATCTAGGTCAGTTATTTTTGATTCGAGCTTTCATTTGGTTAAATTGTGAGAAATATCTTAAAATATCATGGTACTTAATAAGTCTTGTACATGTAAGTAAAGGAAACAGAAATATAATTGAACTGTCAGTGGAAGCTGTTCCTAATACCCTTACTGGTTAAACTGGTACATCTCCTTTTATGAACTTGTTCCATATGAAAATCAATTCATCCAGGGTTTTGGAGCCCAGAACACCAAAAAGAGCAACTTTAGAAATTAGTTTAAAGTATCTAAAAGTTCTTAAATTTTAAAAAATTTAAAAGCAGAGCATTATTTGTAAAGTATTAAACCATGGTTAGAACCATAGCCTTGTATAAGCAATAAGAAAACCCCTTCCAGAATCTCCTGCTTCAAAGTTTTACCTGTTGAATTTACCTCTGAAAATTTAGTGTTGTACTTTCTCTTCTTTAGGAATAATAAATTGATACAAAAAAAAATTATAGGTTACTATTTTGAACACAACGATACCAATACTTTGAAGAACCTGACAGTGTATTCTATAGATATATGTGCCATAGACTATGAAAAAGGAAACATTTCAGGGAAAAAAAATCACATTACAAAATGTATTATAAAAATAAATTACATAGCATGTGCCCACAGACCTGAAGCCTTTGCAAAAGTTTGAGAAATTTCTTTTGGCACAAAGTTTAAATTGCTCTTGCTACATGTATTTTCATATTATCAGCAAGGCCATTCACCTTTTACATTATCCACGTATTCTCAAAAAAAAAAAAAAAAAAATCACTGGAAGTAGTAAAATATTTCCAGCTGTGATCAGTAGCATGGAGGACTGTAGTGATGACGGAGATTTGTAGAAACACTATCCATTCAACAGGGATTCAAAGGAAGTGCACACACCCAGTATGTGCTTGGTTTACCATTTCATCTGGAGTTCATGCGTAACTGGTGAATGATGATGCTTTCTACAAAGAGAAGAAAGATACGGCATTTTCAATTAAGCTGAAATTCTATCAGTAGTTTGAGAATCAATACCACAT
This sequence comes from Loris lydekkerianus, assembly GCA_963574355.1. Classification (NCBI taxonomy): domain Eukaryota; kingdom Metazoa; phylum Chordata; class Mammalia; order Primates; family Lorisidae; genus Loris; species Loris lydekkerianus. Next base: position 8,360 of record CAUYPK010069804.1, on the reverse strand, counting down.
CATTTCACTAAAAGACTGTAGATGTTAAACAACAAACAAAAACAAAAACAGCTACATGAACCGGAGAGGATCCCTGCAGTCCTTTACTGTTCTTGGGTAACTTATTTATTTTGGCATGTTTGCTTTACCTCCAGATCTCGTAAAAGCCCTCTAGAAATGATGTCTACTATGCTAAAAATATTAGATCGACTTGGACCAAGGAAAGAACTAAACACAAAAATAGTCACTACTACTAATACATACAAACCCCTTAGTGGGAAACTACACTATTTCCCAGAAGAAACCCCATCCTCCCAGCTGAACTCTTTCTGATCTCAACAATGTCCACACCTCTTTATTTCTTTTTCTATGTTTATGGGTTAGAATTTTTTAAGATTATCTTGAAGTGTTTATTTTTTTTCTTTTATTAAGTCGTATATGCATAGATCACGAATACATTTATGCCTTTGTGATATTCAGTGTGTTGGTTTTTTGTACAAATTGGAGTGCTTATATCCAACTGATCAACATAGTTTTCGCCTCATTTACTTAACTGTGTTGAGACATTTGTATTTTATACTTGATAGACTTGATATAAGTTAGAATGTTAATAAGAAAATATTCATTGTTTATTCCTAAGACGTCAATAAACAGAGAAGACTTACTTTTGTCTCTAACGGCTTCTTTTTTGCAAAACTCTCTATGCTTTTAAATCAAAATTCATTCTTGTAAATTAAAAATAGATTGAGATAGTAATTATTATAGAGTAGTCCTGCTACATTTTGGATATTTAATAATGATGTTTATTTTGTTGGTTTTTCTTTCATATTAACATTTCTGTCTTCATGAACATGTATCATCATCAGTTCTTTTTATTCCATCATTAAGAACCATTGAGGCCATATACTGTCCTAGGCATGGAACTACTTTGGTGGTAACAGCAAGCCAGAGTCCCACCATCCCTGAGATCACACAAAGCAGAGGAAAGAAAGTAAGCCTCAAATAGTTTCTCCACCTGAAAAATGTACTACCTGCCTGTCAACGTGTGGCACATGTTTTGAGTGCAGAATATCAGAGTCTATCTAGCATGATGAAATTTCCACCTGTTATTTTCGATTTAATTTCAAATGTGTACTGTTTCTAAGTTTTATTTTTACTTAGGTAGTTAACATATAGATAAACATTAGTTAAATATACCTATAGGTTAGGTCTATAATTATGCACGGTGGATGATCCTTTGTCAAAAGGAAAATGTGGGTGTAGGGTGGATGTGGGGAGGGAGCTGGGTGGGCATGGCGAGCTTTGCTCCAGGGACAGGTGCCCTCAAGACCGACCTGACCACAATGTAGGACATCAGTGCAGCAGAACTGTACATGTACCCCATGGATATGTACAAATAAAAGTAAATTTACCCAAAAGTACAAATAAATGAAGGGAAAGCATGAAACAAATGAAGTTTTCTTAAATTTGTTTCATTAACTTTACCTCATGATTACCAGTAGGTGGAGATATTTCCATTTTTTCCCCTCAGCCTTTTGGTTTGAATTTGAGGTAAAACATTAAAAAAAAAAAAAAAAGCAATGTAAAATAAAATATTATGTCTTATATGCTTAAGAGTATTTAGTTATGATGGTTTTATAAAGCTTTTAATACATGCATATGATATTTCACTGTACCAAGAAGTCTTTAAAAAATTATTTTTTTCTTTGAAAACTAGTGCTAGTTTCAACTTCTTTAATAACTAAAAATATATCAAAATCATTAGGCAAAAAAATCGAAAACATTAATTAAATGTTATGTAGTTGGTAATTAGCATCCAATATTAAAACTCTCATTACCTTTTAATTTCTGTAGTAGGCTTCAAAGAGTATAACAACCTAGGTCTCAAATCCCCCTGACAAAAGTAAAGTATCTTTAATTTCTTTTCCTTAAGAAAGCTTAGAAAAAGAGCAAAACCAGAACGTTTCTTACTTTGGATGTAAAGTTTCTAGATACAAATGTTAATTAACATTTTATGGTACTACAATTCCTTCTTCCTTCTCCTGGAGGGCGCAAACCTCTTACTTCTACAGTTGCCTTGTCTTAATCCTAACATTTAAAAATTATACTAATAAGATCTTTTTAGAATTAGTATTTGATGAAAATATATATGGCAAAAGGGTCCATACATTGAAGAAACGACGTCTTGATTGGACCACTACATTATTTTTAAATTAGCAAACTGGTAACCCACACACGGTATGTATGCTAATGCTATTAACCAGATTATGTTATTAAACAGGATGTCCCCAAAATACTTCATAATGGGAAGTATATAGTAAGAGTTTATTTTACATAAATTCTATTTAAATAATAAAAGATGATATTAATATTTAATATCTATGTACATAAACTTTACTTAGAAGGATACTAAGTCCAAATTATTCTGTTTTATATACATGGAGACGTATTTCATGTCATTCCTAGTGTGTTGAGACAAGATGTATATAATGGCTCTATTAAGTGAAACTTATTCAGCAGATTTATTAAATTCATAGTTGCCTGTTAGCTATGTTTTCTCAAAATCTCTGCTGAATTTACTCATATAAGAATCACCCATCCAATACACAAAACGGTGAGAAATTATTAAAATTTTGCTTTGAGCCATTAAATTTTGAAGTAACTTATTATATAGCAAAACTAGTTGCCAGCAAAAACTACTAATGCTTTGGGAATTGATGCCTTTATTTGTACTTTTTTAAAAGGTGCAGTAGAAGAATTCTTGAGTGTCTTCCTATCTTTTCATATTTAGTACAATACAATAAATGTTATAAGTTTTATTGACATTACAGAGTCACTGACCAAATCTTAATCTACTTTTTTACTGCGTTCATCCCAGAACAAGACCCAAATGTAGGTCATTTAAAGTATCTAATATGACCTTAGTAAAATCAGGTATAATGCTGTCGATTTTTCTTTTGCCCATACCATTTTTCTGACATTCGTTATTGATAGACTATTTAATAGGCAGATTGGAAACGAAGACCATAGTTAATTACCACCTCTATCAGCAAACTCAAAATAGCCAAGCACTGAAATTTGGAGCCCCCTGCTCTGCAGATATTTATTAACACAATTTCCTTTTCTTCTCATTGGAAGAAAAACAATGCTCTAAATCTTAATGAGCATATGGGAGACATTGAGTTTTTACATATTTTTGACATTAACAATTTACCAACATGCCCATCAAGACATTTTCTTCTGTATGTTTCTCTCCTGTGTTATCTTGATGGTTTGTTCCTTAAGAAACTTCGGGTAACACATAAGTACGTCATTATAACATTATTGTGAAATGATGTGGCATATTGATTCTTTTATTGCACTAGCTATTAAATAACTTTCGTGGTAAGGAAGTTCAACGTATTATCAATGCCTAATTACACTTGATTTCTGGCCTTCCTAAGTGCTCATCCTTGGCTGGATCCCAGAACTACTGGCCAGCCAGATAACTTGAAATCCAAAATTATGCACATGAGATGGGATCGGGGAGAAACTTGGGGGAGAATGTCTCTTGAGTACAGAGTGGGGCAACCTCACAACAAATTGGAATTCTCTTTCTTCCCAGGAGAACTCCTTGGCTGAGTGGGAAAGTCAAGGCCTCCCTCCCAGGCAGTGCATATGTTTCTACTCTGCCAGACTGTCTCCAAGGGAACACTTGAGCTCTGAATTTTAAAAATCTACTATAGTACATGAGACAATATCGCTTTAATAGCTAGTTTCTAAATTCACACACAAAAGACAAAACATAGCAGTTCAACATGTTGCAGGACATTGAACCAATGAAGAAACTCTGCTTCATCACAGGAAACCATACACCAAGTGACAGGAAAAAACACAGCCTCTTGGATTTTGCATAGATTTGGCGGCCTGCATGTAGCCTGCGGCCAGTTTCCTTCCCTTTGGGGGCTCTGCCTAGAGGTACCAGCTCAGGACCCCGCTGTTACTCCTCTCCTACTACCAAACTTGGGCTCTGAATCTGCTGCCCTCAGGACAATCTACCCACTGCAAAAACCTCCTACATTCTTATACACCTTCTAGAAATAGGAGTGCCTCATTACTATTTAAGTTTCTCATTTTCATAAACTGCTTCGGGGTTCAGTCCTGTTATTATCACATTCAGAAATTAATCATAGTTCTTTTAAAACATCTGTTTTAAATAGGAAGTTCAATAAACTTCCTCTGTTGACTTGGACTTGTATTCCTTCTTTTGGACTCAGCTCAGCTAATTAAAAATACTTCCGCTAATCAGTTCTGTCATTTTATCTAGGAAACTTTTGAACCAGATGATATAAACTCTCTTGGGGTTTTTCAACCACCTAATAGTTTATTTGCTTCCTTCAAAACATTTTCCACTCCACGGTCAGCCCAACTCATCCCCTTTCCTCCCAGGTTGCGGGAGTTACCAATAATCACAGTTACAACTGATAACTTCTCTTTTCGGAAAGCTAATCTTTATCTCTCTAGCATAGACTGCTGTTTTGTAGATACAAGCAAATTTGAATTAGTTCCCTATTTTTCCATTATTAAGTAACATGTAAAGGATGGAAAAATAGGTATTTGAGCCAAGAGTGCTTAGGTTGTACTTTTTTGGACACAGGTGCTAAATTGTTCTAAGTCTATGGCTGGTCACAAAATAGCATAGAAATTATGTGTGAAAATTAAAGTTATTACACTTTTTAGGTGAGAACAACTATGCATTGAAATTATTTTAAGGGGTGGTGCCTGTGGCTCAGTGGGTAGGGCGCCGGTCCCATGTACCGAGGGTGGCGAGTTCGAACCCAGCCCTGGTCAAACTACAAAAAATAGCTGGGCAACAGTCTATAAAACCAGCACATGGTGCCCCATGATCGCATTAATGTACACAGCTAGGATTTAATTTAAAAAAAAAAATAGCTGGGCGTTGTGGCGGGTACCTGTAGTCCCAGCTACTCAAGAGGCTGAGGCAAGAGAATCACCTTAGCCCAGGAGTTGGAGGTTGCTGTGAGCTGTGATGCCATTGCACTCTACGGAGGGCAATAAAATAAAACTCTGTCTCTAAAAAAAAAACTAAAAGAAAACAAAAGAAAGTTATTTTAAGAACTTTTTCGCATGTGGTTTCTATGTAGATATCTCAGTAGCTCAAGATCATTTGGCATCATCATTTTGATCCACTGAGTGTGAGTATTTTAGTCTATGTTTCAATATACACTTTGTTGACTTGAAATATTTTCATCATATGAAATAATAATGTATTGGAAAAACTGAATAAATAAGTTTTGATCCTGGTTTATCATTAATAAGATGATTAGATATCTCAAAGCCTCAGCTGTTTTGTTGTTATTATTATTTTTAATTATGATCTTTGGGTTTTTTATTGTTTTTGTTCTTTAAAAATAGAGATAATTAACCTCTTGGTCTCTAAGGTCTGGTTCAGCTGGAACCAGTTCTGTGATTTTGCACGTACCTAACATTGGCACAAGTAGAGAGGCCAGAAGTCCTTTTCCCAGCTAAGCAGTTAATCATTAGTTCTTAGGGAAAGTGTTGTAGCGGAATCATGTAAATTTCTTGCTAAAGAACAGGGAAGCACAGCATGTTTTGACTGTGAGAGTGAATGCCAGAATCTTAAAAGATTATGGCTCAGTGCTGTATGGTAATCCACAGTAAAGTGACTCGCCAAAGGGTACACAGCCTTTTTGTGGCAGAAGAGAGCATGGCTCTCGTCTCCTGCTTTCCAGCCTTCTCAGGCATCCAGGCCATTCTCTGGATGTTCACTTTGATAATCTGCCCTAAATCTAAGTCCTGCCTGTGGGTGCTGTGTGGTCATTTAAAATGTGAGCCCCTCTATCCTATTTTGAGATGCTACGTGAACTTTAAGAACATGACAGACCCCTGAAACCTTATTTCCTAATGTACCCTTCACACTCCTCTGTAGGAGTCAGAGAGGGGGATGAAAGGGCCACTTGGAATTCATGTTTGTGCTTCACAGAAAGCACTGTGTCCCTTTCTGCGCACAGTGGTGGCCTCAGACACAAGCACTCCCCAGTCCAGGGGTCCTGGCTGTTGTATCCATTACTGCTATTTTGCCTTTGAAGGGAAGTAGAAGTAATTATCACCTTCCAAAATGACAGTACCTGGATTCCCTCTAACCCCATCACGTCTTTACCTCTGTGTTCTCACACATGACTTGCTAGTTCCTTCCATGTCAATTTCACAAGGTTTGTGTTGCAAGGGGAAGAATCAAGAGCACCTTTTTCTTGCCCAACTTTCTGCCATTCTTTAGCTGCCAATTTTGTTTTTTCACAGGGAACGCCAAGCTTCTCACAAAGGCCTTTGCTGCAGCATAGATTCTGAAATAATTTATCTTCCTAGAGGAGGCAATCTTTGTAAAAAGGACTTTGAACAGAGAAGCACTCAACTGACAGAAGGGAAAATAGGAGAAAGTGCAGTTCGGGGAGAAGGAATAGGATGACGAGGAGTGTGGTGCGACCTGACATCCGGGCAGTCACATAAGCCCAGTGTGCAGGGCTCCTGCCAAGGAAAAGGGAAAGGCACTCAGGAGACTGGGTGGAGGAGCCCAGTCGCAGGGAGCCTCAAGTGCCATACCAAGGAGCGACATTATATTCTGTAGGTAGTGAGGAAACATTGGGGGGTGGGGAGGAGGTGGGTTCAAATAGAAGAGTGATGTAATCAACTTGCACTATAGAACATAAAACAAAGAATAGGTTTGAGGGTTTTGAGGCTGGAGATTATGAGAACAGTTAGGAGTATATCCAAATAACCCAGATGAGAAGTTATTAAAATGTTATCAAACATGGGTGAGGAAAATTAACAGATGGATTTGGCTGCTAGAGATGTCAATGGGTTAGAATAAGCAGGACTAGGTCCAGTTCAGTGGTTCACACCTGTAATCATTGCACTTTTGGAAGGTGGGAGGATCACTTACAGCCAGTTCAAGACCAGCCTGAGTATGAGCAAGACCCCATCTCTATAAAAACAAATAGAAAAATAGTCTGGTGTGGTGACGGGCACCCAAAGTCCCAGCTACTCAGGAGGCTGAGGCAAGAGGATTGCTTGACCCCAGGAGTTTGAGGTAGTAGTGAGCTATGATGACGCCACTGCATTCCATCCCCTGCAACATAGCAAGACCCAAAAAAAGAAAAGAAAAGAATAAGCAGGGCTTGCTGAATGAGTCTACTTGAGGGCTGAGAGAAAAGGAGACGCCTAGATGGCTGCCAGGTTCCTAGCCTAGGTGACTGGGTGGATTAGGTTGAGAATAATAAGAGGAGAAGATTGGGAAGGGAGAGAGGATGGTGTTGGAGTGGTTTTAGACAAGCTGGGTTGGAGATATAGTACAAAGTTGGAATCAGTTGTAGACAGAGGCTTGCGAGTCATCAAATGTGGGTGCCTAGATAAAAAATGAGCAGAGCAGGCACACAAAGTGGGAAGATGGCTTTTGATAGAAATGTGGAGAACATGAACCCTTAACATGTGTGCATAAAATAAGGAGTCAGCCAGGCAGACTGAGGCAAAGCAGTCAGGTCAAAGGAGATCACACATCTTGGTCGCTGAGGGAGGACCCTAACTCTATCCTGACCCTTCCCAGAGACCAGGGGCTTATTTTCTAGAAAAATTGACCTAAGAAGTTCTGGATCTAGGCACAAGAATCAGCAGCATAGACTGAATGCAGGGGACTAAAAAGTTTAAACCCTTCCCTGACCTAGGATGGCTCCCTTTAGAAACTACTGTAAGATGTACTTCAAAACAAAGATAGATAAGTGGATGGATGGATGGATAGATAAACAGATAGATGATGAATGGATGGATAAACAGATAGATGATGGATGGATGGATAAACAGATAGATGATGGATGGATGGATAAACAGAGAGATGATGGATGGATGGATAGATGATGGATGCATGGATAAACAGATAGATGATGGATGGATAACAGATGATGAATGGATGGATAGACAGATAGATGATGGATGGATGGATGGATGGACAGATAGATGATGGATGGATGGATGGATAAACAGATGATGAATGGATGGATAGACAGATAGATGATGGATGGATGGACAGATAGATGATGGATGGATGGATGGATGGATGGATAGACAGATGATGGATGGATGGACAGATAGATGAATGGACAGATAGATGATGGATGGATGGATAAATAAACAGATAGATGATGGATGGATGGATGGATAAACAGATAATGAATGGATGGATAGACAGATAGATGATGGATGGATAACAGATGATGAATGGATGGATAGAAAGATAGATGATGGATGGATGTATGGATGGATTGATGGACAGATAGATGATTGATGGATGGATCGAAAGATAGTTGATG
>CAUYPK010069802.1:0-14255 GCA_963574355.1 Loris lydekkerianus | reverse complement strand
TGGTGTTGATGTGCGATCTCCAACCTTCTCTCCTGGTATAGCTCGAATCCTCCAGGTTACTTACTAAATTTCCATCCTTTAACTCTCCTTCTGGACGGGAGCCTCTGTGGAAAGCTGGCTTCAGTCCGCCATCTTGTCTCTACTCTTATTTTCTAGTTTCTGCTGAAAAAGATAATTATTTTTAAGTCACTTATGCATTATTTAATGCATATCTAAATTTTGAACAGTTCCACAAGTCTAGCTAGCACAACTTACTAAAGAGTAGAAGTAATATTACTACATTAATCACTGAAAACTAGAATGTCAGAATCAATGTCTCCAGGACCAACTTTTTGAATTATATACTTAAGTTTTTAAAATTACTGTACTCAAAGAAGGGTTCCATCAAGTTCAACTTTATTGTTTTATATGTTTAGAACTATTTAAAAAAAAAAAAATAAAAGCTAGTTATACTCTACTGCCCAATTCACCTCAGAAATTTATAATGTGGATATCAACAGAGATTAAAATAATTGGAAGTAGTCAGCAGAGAGCTTATTTAATTATATTAATAAGGATCTACAACTAACTTGCAAGAAATTGTATCACATCAGTTAATAAAAAAGGATTTGGTCAGGTGTACGGACTACAGGAGCACTGAAGATCAATAAAGTTGTGTGTGTTCAGTTAGCACCCAAATTTCTCAATCATGATACTGACGTAGTTATTACTAAACTGAAATATGAAACTAATTTATGTAAACACACAATTGATGAGGAATCTGTTTATTTTATAAAATGAAGATTCTAAATGCCCATAAAATTAACTAACCTATTGTTTGTGCACTATATTATATATTAAAAATAAAGCAGGCTCATGGGCAAAACGATATTAAGGCATAATAAGCTGGTGTACATAGTGGAAATGTCAGTTTTGTTTTAATAAAATATTGATGCACGTTATTTTGAGGGCCTTTTAGAAATATACAAATGTGACATAGGTTTAGTAGGTCATTAAAATTGGTAAATTCCAAGCCTGGGCTAAGAATGTTGAATAAATGATTCAGAATTAGACTTTTTTAAGTGTGAGAGTCATGAATCTAATCCAGACATTAATATATAGGTCTAGCATTCTTTCTATTATATTAAAGAGCCTGGTCATTTACAGGATAACTATGGGGCACTGGTTTGGGTTTGGTCTTTTTTAACCATAGTACAGTTTTACAAGAAATGTATCTTTTTAAATAAATTACAAAATGGAATTTTAAAGCTTAAGTAAATCGTCAATATTGGATGAAGACAATTTTGATTTTAAAATGTCTTCCTCTTTTCCACTTGCTTCTTGCTTTGTGCCCAGGGAAATCTAGAGCTTAAAGATTGTGATAAGACCATAGAATATGAAAGCAGGAAAGAAAGCAAGGTGTAATGCAAACTTTTTCTTCATTTATTTTACATTTCTCTTCATTTTCTTTCCTATTTTTTTCTATAATTCATATTTCATTTTTCCACTACTTTTCCTTTCTTTCCTTTTATTTTTACTTTATTGCATTTAGTGGTAGACTCTCCAGAAAAATTAAATGCTCTGCTATGCTGAAAAGGAACCGTCAGCCAAGGTGGTTGACTAACTTTTCTTTCTAAAGCAATATCTGATGCTTACTTATAAACCACCTAGAATAAAAATGATAAAAATTTCTGCCAAAGATATTTGTTATAGAAGTATAGAAAATAAACAAAGGACACAGACATAGTAATTTGGCATACCATTGATATTAGATTTGGTGGCAGAATGAAAACAAGTTATCAAGAAAAAAATTGGTAGAACTATAACTGCTATTAATTTGAGAAAGGATCTTAAGATTGTATCATTTAATTACATTTCATGGATAGGAGCAAATGATCAGAGATAGGACATGCCTTGGCTAGAATCAGGTGGTTAAAGGAACTTAGAATAAGCATGGACTTGAGTTGGACCTTAATAGAGTTTTCTTATGGTATACAATGACTATATTAGAAATATTCTCAGCTGCTTAAAAAGGAAACCTTGTAGCTGTAAATAGCACACAGACAAAAGAAGAAGTCTTGAGAGAAATCTAAAAATTAATTTGAACTAAGTTAAAATGAAAAGGCAACTTATCCAAATTTGGAGGACATAGCTAAAATACTGTTAAGAGGAAAGAAAAGGTAAGCCATTCACTGGGAGGAAATCTTTGGAACTACGTGTTGGATAAAAAAACTTGGAAACAATGTAACTGTCCTATCATGGACAAATGATTCAATGAAGGAATTAGGGGGAAAGATGTATTTGAGTTTGAACATATACACAGAATATTAACCTGAGTGGTGATTACACATTTTATTTTTAATTTGTACAAATCCTTATTTATAAATAAATCGTTGTCCTTGAGATTGACTCTTCAACTAGTGTTTGTGTGTTGTGTGAGAGAGCGACAGTGAGAGACAGAGAATGTTTACATTAAGCATAAAAATAAAGTGCTTCTCACACAAGTTTCATGCATATAAATCATCATAGGAAACATTTCAATTAAGAAGAAATTTGAAAAAAAAGTTTAGTGTTAGGAAGAAATGAGACATTTTTTAAATACACTGTCCAGATATTATTTTCATATTCTTTAGTGGGGTAAAGTAATTGAAACTTGATGAAAATGTTCTGTAATGTTTGGAAGAATGTTTAAGTCTGGCATTGTGAGTTTTTGATAACATTTTTAATTTTAATGTGAATTCTGTTTAATTCATTGTGTACCTTTAGCTACTCCCTGTGCTTTGAGTCTATCTTGTTTTTTGTGTAATTCTTCATTTGAACTTTGACTTTAAATTTCAAGGTCAAGAAATTCACTGGGGCATAACAAAGACATAACATCAAGATCACAGCCACTGAATTCTGACATTTCTATGAAATCTTATCCATTTTCAAAAGCCAGTTTTTTTCCATTCAGATGACAGAAACCAGCTAAATACAGACTTTTACTTTCTTCTCTGAAGTGTGCTTTTTGCTAATTACTGAGTACCATCACTATAAATATTAATAGCTCAGAAAATTCCATTTCAAAAAATGTAGTTTTCTACCTTGTGTGCCTTCTGGAATGGCAAAAGTTCCCCCCTCATTCTTTTCCTAGACTGTGAAATTTTCTGCAATTGATTAGCATTCCTCCATTCTTCAACTAAGGCCCTGTTTATCAGACCAAGAAATTTCATCAGCATTTATCTTATAAAGTTCATAGTGTTCATTGGCTTCCTTGACTTTCTGAAAAGTCTCCTGTTCTGGCTTTAACATCCTGTCTGTTTCTGGGCACCACACTCCAGCCTTCCCTCAGCTCTTCACTTACACTGAGGTTCCTTTTTTGGCAGATAGTGGGGTAATTTTGATTTTCTGCTCACCTTGACATTTTACAGGTAGTAGTTTGTCTTTTTAAGAGCAATCTCTAGACTTTGCTTTTTCTATTACTTCTATTGAAATAATTGTTAATTCCTTATATTTATAAATACAGTTCATTCATTGGTTTTTAAAGTTACAAGTTTTGTTTTAAATAGCATACAAAATACTGAGTACCCTCCTTATGTATGTTCACCTATACAATTAAATGCATTAAAAATTCTGAGGCTCCATTATTAGATTGGTTTTCTCTGTAGTCTTTGAAATACTCTAAGAGCACTCTAATTGCAAGTTAAGATATTTTCTCAGCCTTAAAATTTCCACATATTTTGCTTATTTTGATGATATTTTAGCATATATAGTCTTAATGAAAATATTCTTTAAGAACACATTTACTTCTTTTGAAGGAAAGATATGCCCAAGCGTCTTATGAGATAAGTTTAATGACTTCTAAGAAATATTTCCAAATGACTACCTTTTCTAAGACACTTGAGTAATAAGTGCCAAATATCTCATGAACATATTTGTAGTAATATTGCCAAATATACTATTTATTTACAGATGTTTTAAAGGATCAGATGACTTCTCCTAGATCTTTGATGTTCACAACATTCATTTCCACTGTGAATAAATGGGAGGTTGAAAAAGTCAGCTGATACTTTTTAGATAGACACCACTAAATATCTAAACTCTAAACTCCAAAACGTGTCAATTCCCTCTAGATATCTGTATATATACGAGACATCGCATTTAGTCTTGAGTTTATGATGAGTTCCTTTTGTCAAAAACAGCAAAATATTTAAGAACCTCCAGGCATCCTCCATCAACTGATTGAGATAGTCTAATAAACAATGTCACTCTTGTACCAACTAGAGTTTGAAATTGTTACTATTCAAAGAGTTGCTCCTGGAAGTATACTATGGCTCAGAGTTTCTAAAACTTGAAACATGAAACAGAAATACTTATTTATTTCTCTTTCTAAAAAATCATCTTAGCTGACTTAGTGCATAGAGAATCCTTGTGTTTAACAGTCTACATCACTTTCCACTTAGTGAACAATTGATAAGAGGATATAGAAATCATATGCATTTAAATATACACACATACACATCCTATACTGTCAGTGTGATTCTTACAAAATATGACATTAAAATGCCTCAGTAACAAACAACTCTTATAACCCCAAAGGCCCTATGAAGGAGGATCTACAATCTCTCTTAAGTAGATCTCCTTTGCGAGGAGAACAAAAGGAGATCCTTAATAAAAGGGAAAGAGAAGATGGACTATCTGGAACTGTCCCCTGATGGCATCACTGATTTCGATGAATATAGAGAAACCATGTGCATGGTATTCACTGATAACTAAGAGTTGAAAATCTAGGTAATATGAGGTTACTGAGGTTCAAAGAGGTTAAGAGTTTTGCAGAAATTCTTTCTTTTAATCAGTTGTAGAGAAGGCATCAGAATTTTCTCTCCAGATGTCTAGTTCACTGTTCTTCCCATCATCTCACACTACGGGTTTTTGTTATGAAGTTTAATTGTGCAGAGCATAAGACATTTTAATGAATACCATTTAAAGTTTATTCCAACTCTTAATACTTTTACAGTTGTATTTGACTTAATTATATTTTGATTTTGTCACTGTCAAAGGATTGTCTATGATACTAAGTCTAAAATAAAAGTAAATAAATGTTATTCTTTATAATTCTACATAGCTTATAAAATATTTTAATATAATTAATATACTAATGAAATATCTGAAAAATTATAAATCTTTCTCTTTGTGTTCCATAAGAAAAGCCAAGTCCCCCCCCAAAAAAAAAAGATGCATAAGCCCAGCCAGAAAATGTGTACATGTTGACTTAAATGAGAAGTATCATACTATTAACAGACTGAGTTATATGAGATAGACACTGTGGCATTCTGTAAACAGCCATAGTCACACAACTTTGTTTGATATTTGAAGCAGCTTTAACTGATAATATTTATTTGCCATGGTGGAAAATTATCAGAATGCAATCTGGCACAATTACTGGCAGGACAGAATCCCAAAATTGAAACTTTAGTGTTTCATTTAAGTAAAATCGTGTGCAAGAATTGCATTGATTGTTTTAATCCTATATTATACTAGAAATATTATTAAAGGTCTGTTAATTTGTCTTTGACTGTAATTTTCCTCACAGTAAAGAAAAAAACTACAGCTTAATAACTTAATAGACTTAGTTATACATTGTACTATCCCATTTAATGAGAGATGGTGAAATTATTTTAAAAGCATAATGAATATATCTCATGATATTATTACCATAGCAATGTTTTAGTTACAAGCAAATTAGCATGTGTTTATATTTTTCTACTGAAAAGTTATTAGTCATGAAATCAGCAAACAGAACATTAACCTACATTTGCTACATTTGAAAAAAAATACAGACTAATTAAAATTATGTAAGCTATGTTTTGTATTATGAAACACACTTTATATGAGTTTTTATAGAGCAATGGCTATACTTATGTGGCTGAAGCTTATATGCTCAAACAGCATCAACAACAACATAACAACATCAGAAAAAGCATTTGACAAAATTCATCATTTGTTCAAGATAAAAACCTTCAAAACCTAAGAATAGGTGGAACATACCTCAAAAGCCACATATATTAAAGCCCAACCAACATCATCATACTGAATAGGAAAAAAGTTGGAAGTATTCAAACTCATTCCATGTATTTTCTCTAAGTCATTGTGGAGTAAAACTAGAAATTGATTCCAAAAGGAACTCTCACAATGATAAAAATACTTAGAGACTAAACAGATTGCTACTGAATTATCCTTGGGTGACTGACAGACTCAAGATAGAAATTTTTTTAAAAGTTTCAAATTGAACAAGAACAACAAAAGAAAAATGAGCTTCCAAAATCTTGTAGAAGTTTGTGTCTATAAGATACAGAGATACAGAGAAAGCAATTCTGGAGGAAAGTTTACATCCTTAAATGCTTATATGAAACAGACAGAAAGTACCAAATTAACAACTTAATATCACATCTCAAGGTATTAGAAAAAGAACAAACCAAACCTGAAGCTGGCAGAAGGAAAGAAGTAACAAATCTCAGAGCAGAACTAAATTAAATAGAAACAGTAAATAATACACAAAATCAACAAAATAAAGAAGTGGTCTTTGAAAACAAAACAAAATTGATACACCACTAGCTAGACTAACTAGAAATAGAAGAGAAAGGACTCAAGTAAGCTCCATCAGAAATAAAAAAGGAAATATTACAACTTCTACCATAGAAATACAAAATATCATTCATGACACCATTTTGAAATTTTATAGAAGATAATTATAAAGCATAATTTCATTGAGACAATAAAAGTGCCTGTTATAAATTGCTAGCACTTAATATTACAGAAAGATTATAAAGCCAGAGAAATTAGAGCCAGAGATATCAAGGTATCAATAGTTATATATTGGTCTGTACTACTCCAAATTGTATAATGTAAGAATATCCTAAAGCATAATATTGCACATAAAATTGTGCATCATACTTTAATTAAACTCAGATGCTAAATTATTATATTTTATAGTCACTTCTGTTGATTTAGTTTCTGGTACAAATGATACAAATCATTGCATTAGCAATGTTTTTCAAATTATATTATTCCTTTCTTTTTAATTTATTCCATAAACATACTAAATTAATTTCATGTGCCAGGAAAAGTGTAGTTTGGAGGAGAAATAGCAATATCTTTCATGAAGTTTGTTCCTTCATGAGACTGACATTTATGAAATTATCACACAGGTAAATGTATGCTTTAATATGAAATAAATATTATTTCATTTTTTTTCAAAAAATAAATATTATTAAATATAAATAAATATTATGAAGTAGAACTATAGCTACTAAATCCTAACTATATAAAGTAAAATTTATAACCAACATATTTTTATAAAGAATTAAAAAATGTTATATTTTCTATTTCAAGTATAATTTTTTTATTAATATGTATTATAAATTTCTACTATTTAACTGTATTATAGATTTCTACTGTTTTCTAACTTTACTATTTAAAACAGTTGTTCATAATTTCTTTCTTTTTTAGAAAATTACTTTTTAACATTTACCTTCAAATATCATGTAATTTCCAATTGTGTCTCAGTTACTGATTCAGCTTGAAAATATTAATATAATTTCTAATTTTATCCACATTACCATTGAGAGATAGTTATAGGTAATTTCTAATTAATATTTTAAATTTATAAAGAGTGACAAACACATATATGAAGGCACCGAATATTGATATTTACTTCTAATTTACTATAACAATACACTCACTCTCTACTGAAAACTTTTTATTCCACTTATTCCATTTTAATGTTTCAAATTTTCATGTATTAATAGATTCATTTATTTTTATCACGAGGATATATACAAGACAAATACACCAGAAAAATACAATCTGATGATAATATAGTTAACGATAAATGGCGGTAAAGAAAGCATAACTTGGCCAGGTGCAGTGGCTCACAACTGTAATCCTAGTATTCTGAGACGCCCAGGTGGGTGGATTGTCTGAGCTCATGAGTTCGAAACAGTCTGAATCAGAGCAAGACCTTGTCTTTAAAAAAATAGCCAGGTATTGTGGTGGGGGCCTGTAGTCCCAGCTACTTGGGAAGCTGAGGCAAGAGAATGGCTTAAACCCAAGAGTTTGAAGTTGCTGTGAGCTGTGATGCCACGGCATCCTACTGAGGGTGACATAGTAAGACTCAGTCTAAAAAAAAAAAAAAAAAAAAAAGCATAACATTCACAAAATTTCTCATTCATAATATCACAATCATTTTGTGATGTGCAAGAATGGAAAGCACTCTGAATTAAAAAAAAACTTACATATAAGCCCAAAAATATAGTTATCTTTTAGAAAAGTAGATCTAAGTTAAATTTTTGTTAAAATGTAAATAATTTAAGTAAAAGTAAATGTATTATTATTCCCAGTTTTAATATTAATGATAATCTATGGACATATTTTAAATAGAACAATAATAGCCCTTTCAATCTTAATGAAAATTTCATGTTCTTTTAAAAAAGGTGTGATAAATGTACTCACTATTGGGTAAATTTTTCTGGTTATTGGGAATGTGAGCTAACTACAACTGTTCATTTCAAACCAGATTTAAGACTAGAAATAAAAAAGACATTTGCCTCCTAGGTACTTACCAATTTCATTAGAAGTGATGGATTTTTTTGTAGTATAGAGATTCTTAGGCAATGAAAAATACTGATTGCTTCTCCTCTCTAATATAGCAATAGTTCATGTACTGGAACTAGTTCTATTGTCAAAGTGAATAATATTTTAATATGTTTAGGTATGGTCTATTCTTCTAGATAGAAAAATTGAATGATTTTTGACATTAAGGGAGTTTTTTATCAGTCATTTGAGTGAGCAATTTTGATGCCAAATTTTTTGATGATGAGTTTGAGCTTCAGGTAAGATTCTGGAAAAGAAAATTAGAGGCTAAAATGTGTGCACTATATCTCTCCCTTTGTGTGGTCTGTGTAAGCTGAGAATTATATATTCTAGCAAGTAGGAGGGCTTGATCAGAAACTAGACTTGAAATTAGATTGGATTTGCAGGTCTATTTCTTAAGAAGTTATGTTGAGATCTAGAAATGCCTTTGACATAATAACCAATTCTTTGATTTCTAACCCATAGTAAACTCTATGGGATATCAGAACTACCGGGTCTTTTCTTCACAAACCAAGAGCACAGTTTTAACTAAAATTCTGCCCATTAAGAAATTAAGACATACTGAAATAATACTTCAATATTTATAGAGCTTATATCTGTCCAAGCAAGCATTTGTTAAAGATCTGAAGGACCTGCTGTGTGTCTCACAAATTAATAGATTGATGGAATTTTTGAAAGACACAGTTAATTTTATTAGGTTGGTCACATTGAAGCAGGAAGGGTGAAAGTAAACACAAAGTTAAATATACAGGCTATGCCTGAGCACTAAATGATTCAATCAAATTTACTGTTCTAGGAAAAATAATCACCAAAGAAAGAAAAGTGAAGAGACAATGGACTATTAATTTCATGAATTATTTAATAAAAGAAAATGAAAAGAGGCTATGTACACAAGGCAAATTCAGAGCACCAAGTGAGCTTGTCATCTGTGTTCATATAAAACACCTCACATGAAATTAACCCAGTGAGAAGAGAATTGGTAGTACTTTTATTTCAAATGAAAAACTGGGCAGCACCTGTGGCTCAAAGGGGTAGGGCGCTGGCCCCATATGCAGGAGGTGGTGAGTTCAATCCCAACCCCAGCCAAAAACTGCAAAAATAAATAAATAAATAAATAAATAAATAAATAAAAGAAAAACTATGCTAACAGATTAACATACTTCTCAGCCTGCTAAGCAAAAATAGATAAACATAAAGAAATAAACAACCTCTAATAACCACATGATGAAAAAATGTGTCTGAATGTATAAAAATGTAAAAGCAACTTGATAAAATGGTATAAACATTAAAATCTGTCAAATTAGTAGTTTGAAAATATACAGAAGAAAATTACTTTTCCTGGGGTATTAATAGAATAAAGACTATATAACTCATTCTCACAGTTGATACTTTTCAAAATGTTAAAAAATGTACGTGGCAATTAAATAAAACTGGGAAGTATGTATATAAATATTAGATGTAACAATGCTTTTTAAATTTTACTGTCATATTAACAAGATTATGAATAAAAGCAGTTGTCAACAGAAAAGAAGATAAATATATCTTATAAATAAAATTTCTCTTTGAGTAGGTATATTGATATTCTTTATGTGAAATAGTATTTTCCCCATTAAGAAAATCAGTTGTATATTCCAGGTTCACAGGGATAGATGGTAAAGTTTAATATTCTAAAAATAGTAATGAACATGTTCTAAAGAATGGTAGCATATGAATGAAGAATTTCTTAAACTGTAATCCTTGTGAATATGCTTTGAGATAGGATTTTGCTAGGACACAGTCCTAGGAACAATAGCTCTAAAAGAGTGAAAGAAACAGAAAGATGCTTGCAGGGAGAAGTTTGAACTATGAGACATTTTCAAGAGGCCCCAGTTAAACTCATCTTTCAAGCTAGAAGGTTTCTTTAAAGTTGTCCCAAATTGAATCAATGGGGCTAGGTATATTTAATCCATCATTGGACAATCATTACATGTAGGAGGCAGCTACATTTGGATGAAGGTGTTCCTCATAAAGAGATGCTTTTCTGAGCAGTCAGCAGTCACTACTCAGAAACTGGGGGAATGACGTCTCATCAGAAAGGGGGATCTACATGGAATACTGCAATATCCATTACTGCTGACCATTCATGCCACTCAAATCCATTTGGTGGTTATTATAAATTCTATCATGTAGAATATAATTCTCCAGGACCTGCCAAAGAAAAATTTCAGCAGATACTTATTACAAATGAAGGGAACACTTTTATCAAAAACCACTGCAAGAGAGTTTGAGACTATTTCAATACAGGCAAGTCAACTCAACTACAGGAAAGGTAGAAAGATTATTAAATACTGGAGCAAGCCAAGGGGGAAAAAAAAATATTGGAGGTGATAAAGGGATGTTTGGTCAGTGTGATTAGACCATCTGTATTTTTTACCTGTCTTTTATCAGTGTCTACCTACCTCCCTATAGAGACTGAGAGACAGGGGCCCTATCTATTTTAATTATTACATTTTCAAAGAGATGCTTCCAAGGTATTTCAGAAAGATTCTCCTGCCTCATAAAACTGGCAAGAGAATAGGAAAACATTTACACTTGAAGGGACATAGAAAGAATGTGAAATCTCAAGTTTTCTAAGATAAATGCTTTAAGAAAAGAAGGTGAGAAAGACTTTCCTATAGTCAGTAATAGGCTCGTCTAAATAGGCTTGTCTGAAGGTCAGTCAAGCTGAACGGAACCTTCCAGCGACATTGGTTAGATTTTGGTTAGCAGTTTGTTTTGGAGAAAATGTTGCTGCCAAACCAGGGTCATCTGTCTTCTGCCCAAAAAAGAATCCAAAACCCAGAGACAACACAGTTTGCAACAAAGAGTTTAGTACACAGAGCACTAAGTGGGAAGAGGGGAAGAAATTCTCAACTCTGCCTCTTCAAGAATTGGGGTGACAGGATTTTTAAAGACACTTTGGTAGGCAGAGGATTAGGCAATTGGCGTCTGCTAATTGTCTGGGTTTGTGGCAGAGCTGGAGCACTCTCCTGGTGGGTCACTGAATCCAATGGAATGCAGTTCCTTGTATTGGTGGGGGGAGGGAGGCGGTCCAAAATCAGTTGAGACAGTTCTTTGGTCTTGGTGAGTCAGTCAATCCAGGGCATTCAAGACCTGGAATACATCTCAAAAACTACCCCTAGGTTCCAAAAAGGTGATGGTATATACGGAGAAAAGTTAAGAATAGTTACAACTACCGGTGGTGTCCTCTAGAGTAGCAATTATAGAGAAGCAAACAAAAGGATAATGGTGAAGTACTAGGAAGAAAACAAGATGACAGTGGCTGATTATTATTGTTCTTTTGGCTAAAACTGTTTCTTCACAGAGTTTGGGGGCCCTTATTCTAGTTCTTACTTTGTACCCCTCCATCAATTTTTAAGGGCACTTTCCAAATCTCCAAATGTAAGGTTGTCCCTGGTGGCAGTGGCACTTGCTGGCCATTTATTATGAAGATTACGCAGAGAAGTAATAAAAGATACCAAGTGGATTATCTGAAGGCCAAATACCTTCTTCTCTGCCTTCTTTGTGTCAGTATGGCCCTATCCCCTCTTGATGATGAATGTCAATTACTTCTTCCAACATGGTCTCTTGACATGAGGAACTCAAAATGATTGCATGAAAACTATAGATTAAAGTTGATATTTCCTTCCCTGTTGGAAGAGTTACTCCCCAATAAACCATTGGCTAGATTAACTACAAACAGAAAAGTAAAATGTTTAAAAACCTCAATCAGAAACTAAAAGGGAGCAATAAAAACTGATATTACACAGACACAGATACAAGACATTATTGCTGACTACTACTAAAAATTCTATGTCCAGAAATTTGACAATGTGGAGGAAATGAACCAATACTTGGAATCACATCATCTTGCTAGAATTAACCAGGGAGAAACATAACTCTTTTTTTTTTTTTTTTTTTTGAGAAAAAGAACTCTTGAACAGACCAAAATAAAGCACTGAGATTGCAGAAACAATAATAAAGCTTCCACAACAAAAACAAAAACAAAAAATAAGCCCAGAACCAGATGGCTTAACATCAGAATTCTATTGAACCTTTAAAGATGAGTTTGTACCTTTACTGCAGAAAGTATTCCAAAACATTGAGAAGGAAGGAAGGAAACTTCCAAAACACATTATATGAAGCTAACATCAAAATATCAGAGTAAAAAATTCTAAAAAATACCAATATATTGACAGTAATCTGAGAGAAAATTATGTCTGGAATACAAAATATGCCATCTACAATGTGATTGAATTATTCTCTGTTCTTGTGTACAACTCAAAATTTTTATTTTCTACTGATGAAAAAAACAGCAACATCCATTACTGTGTGTAGAATTTCAATTTCATTTGAGGATTCAAAGAAGCAGGTTACAATGTTTGTTTGCATTTGTTAGGTTGAGTCCCTTTTATAATTGTGTCCTGCATCCAAAAGGTCATACACCCTAACACTGTCCACATTAAGTGGGAGCACACTCATCTCCCTTGTTCCTCCTCCCTCCTCTCATCTCTTACCTCCCTTGAATTGATTTGAGTTTTTCTCTTGTGTGGGCATGTACTGACTTCATATTAAAATTGAGTATATTGGATACTTGCTTCTCCATTCTTGTGACACTTTACTAAGAAGAATATATTCCAATTCAATCCAGGTTAATACAAAAGATGTAAAGTCTCTATCTTATTATGGCTGAATATATTTCATGGTATACATATATCAGAGGTTGTTAATCCATTCCTGGGCTGGTGGACATTTTGTGATATGGGCTAATCTTACTGGAGTTAGATAGTATCTAAAGGTAATTTTGATTTGAATTTCTCTGATGATTAAGGATGATGAACATTTTTTCATATGTCTGTAGGCCATGCACCTGTCTTCTTCAGAGAAGTTTCTCTTCAAGTTGCTTGCCCAGCCTGAGACGGGATCACTTGTTCTTTTCTTGCTTATATATTTGAGTTCTCTGTGGATTCTAAAGATGTTTTGAGAACTCTTAGAGATCTAAAAATGGATCTGCCATTCAATCCTATAATTCCTTTACTAGGTATATACCCAGAAGGCCAAATATCACATTATAACAAAGATATTTGTACCAGAATGTTTATTGCAGCCCAATTCACAATTGCTAAGTCATGAAAAAAGCCCAAGTGCCCATTGATCCATGACTGGATCAATAAATTGTGGTATATGTACACCATGGAATATTATAAAGCTTTAAAGAATGATGGGGACTGTACCTCTTTCATGTTTACATGGATGGAGCTGGAACATATTCTTCTTAGTAAAGTATCTCAAGAATGGAAGAAAAGGTATCCAATGTACTCAGCTGTACTATGAAACTAATTTTCATAGCTTTCATAGGAAAGCTATAACCCAGTTATAACCTAAGAATATGGGGAAGAGGGAGAAGGAGGGGGGAGGTGGGAGGTTGGGCAGAGGGAGGGTGATTGGTGGGATTACACCTGCGATGCATCTTACAAGGGTACATGTGAAACTTAGTGAATACAGAATATGATTGTCTTAACACAATAACTAAGAAAATGCCAGGAATGCTAGTGTGATGAACCAGTGTGATGAAAATGTGTTGAACTGTTTATAAAACGAGTGCATGGTGCCCCATGATCACATTA
>CAUYPK010069801.1:0-10224 GCA_963574355.1 Loris lydekkerianus | reverse complement strand
CTTTAGTGCCTTATGATCTGAGAAGATACAAGGTAAAATTTCAATTCTTTTTATTCTGTTGATATTTGTTTTGTGTCCCAGGATATGATCAATTTTGGAGAATGTTCCATGGGGTGATGAGAAGAATGTATATTCTTTATCTTTGGGATGAAGTCTTCTATATGCATCTATCAAACACAGTTGTCCTAGTGTCTCATTTAAATCTCTTATATCTTTGTTTAATTTCTGTTTAGATAATATGTTCAGCTCTGTAAGAGGAGTATTAAAGTCCCCTGTTATTATGGTATTATTGGATATCATATTGCTCAGACTGAGTAAGGTCTGTTTCAGGAATCTGGGAGCATTTAAATTGGGTGCATAAATATTTAGAATTGAGACGTCTTCTTGTTGTATTTTTCCCTTGACCAATATAAAGTGACCATCTTTGTCTTTTTTGACTTTAGTTGCTTTAAATCCTCATGTATCTGAAAATAAGATTGCAACTCCTCTTTTCTTCTGAATTCCATTTGCCTGAAAAATTGTCTTCCATCCCTTGACTTGGAGTTTTAATTTGTCTTTTGAAGCCAGGTGTGTTTCTTGCAGACAGCAAATGGATGGCTTGTGTTTTTTAATCCAGTCAGCCAATTTATGTCTCTTCAGTGAGGAATTCAAGCCATTAACATTTATTGAGATAATTGATAAGTTTAGTAGTATTCTGTTCATCTTATTTTGTGAGAGTCCATTGCTTGGTTTTATCTTTTACAATGGTGTAGAAGTTAGGTTCTGTCCTTTAATTTCTGAGTTCTTACTTTGCTGCTGATCCATTGTGATGGTCAGTGTATAGAACAGGTTGAAATATTTCCTGTAGAGTTGGTCTTGTTGTGGCAAATTTTCTCAATGTTTGTGTATCTGTAAATGATTTGATTTCTCTGTCAATTTTAAAGCTTAACTTAGTAGGGTATAGAATTTGGGGTTGGAAATTGTTTTGTTTAAGTAGATTAAAGGTAGATGACCATTGTCTTCTTGCTTGGAAAGTTTCATTAGAGGAGTCACTCTGATGGATTTGCCCCTGTAGGTCAACTGGCACTTACTCCTGGCAGCTTGCAGAATCTTTTCTTTTGTCTTGACTTTGGACAGGTTCATCACAATGTGTCTTGAAGAAGCTCGGTTAGAGTTGAGGTGACCTGGGGTCTGAGATCTCTCTGAAAGCAGTGTGTCAGAATCTTTGGTGATATTTGGGAAATTTTTATTTGTAATATTCTCTAGTATAGCTTCCATCCCCCTGGGGCATTCTTCTTCCTCTTCGGGGATTCCTATAACTTGTTTGTTGGAAGGCTTCATAAAGTCCCATAATTCTGACAGTGAACATTCTGCTTTCTCTCTCTTCTTTTCTGCCTCTTTAACTATTTGAGTTATCACAAGAACTTTGTCCTATACCTCCAAATTTCTTTCTTTTGCATGGTCTAACCTGTTGCTGATACTTTCCATTGCATCTTTAAGTTCCCTAATTGACAGCTTCAGTTCCTTCAGCTCTGCTATATCCTTTCTATAGTCTTCATATTGTTCATCTCTTATTTGATTCTGTTTTTGGATTTCCTTTTGGTTATTTTCCACTTTATTATCAGTTTCTTTCACTGTTTCCATCATTTCCTTCATAGTTTTCATTATGTGTATTTTAAATTCCCTTTCTGTCATTCTTAACATTACTTTATAGTTGGAATCCTCTGCAGTAGCTACCTCATGGTCCCTTGGAGGGGTTGAGCTAGACTGGTTCTTCATGTTGCCTGGAGTTTTCTGCTGATTCTTCCTTATGAGTGATTTCTTTTATCTGTTTCTTTGTCATAATGTTCCTTTCACTTCCGCTTGCTCTTTAAGTTCCCATCCCAGTTTTCCACTGTTTTTGTCCTCCTCTTGGGGTCCAGAAGTCTCTCGCTGACTCCTTGTATCCTCAAAGGGATGATTACAGGCAGATACCACCAGCAAGAGATGCCTGGAGTCTTATCTCCCCAGACTCACAGTTCCCAGTTGCAGGGAAGCTGTTACTCGGCTGCCATCTTGCTCTCATTTCCCCTCAAGTGAGACTTTCATCTTCCTTTGGCTATAATAATTTTTAGACATAAAAGGACATCAGGGACTGATCTTACCTTGGAAAGCAGAATTGTCCTCAGTCTTGGCTGTGCATGTGATTCTCCTGGAGTGAGGGGGCTATTGAAAAACAGCCTGGACTCCACCCCAGACTCACAGCTTAAAAACCACTGCTCTGTTCCAAAATCTGTTAAAGATTTTGTCTTTCTACTATTTTTATTCACATAGGTGACAAAATGTATAGCTAGAGCTTGTAAAAGATAGAGCTGATCTTAACATTGGCAAACATCATAGGAGGACTGTGTATAAGGAAAAGTCTTTTCTAAACATACTAAGAAGAATTTAAGTGTTCATACTTTGTGTGAGACTGTAAGTGGAGAGAATCATCCCTTTTGTCCAATAAAAGTGGTTGGTGTTAAGATTAAAAAGCTAGACTTGGTTGCCTGTAGCACAGTGGTTATGGTGCCAGTCACATACACTGAAGCTGGCAGGTTCAAACCTGGTCTCGGTCACCTAAAACAACAATGACAACTGCAATAATAATAAAGAAAAATAGCTGGGCATTGTGGCAGGTGCCTGTAGTCCCAGCTACTTAGGAGGCTGAGGCAAGAGAATAGCTTAATCCCAAGAGTTTGAGGTTGCTGTGAGCTGTGATTTGACAGCACTCTACCGAGGGCAACAGCTTGAGACTCTGTCTGAAAAGAAAAAAAATAAAAATTAAAAAGCTAATTTTAACGAAAAATCTGGAAACATGAAATGCCCACTTAATGCTTCAAAATGGGAAGGTTGCTCAACTCCCCATGAATCTTAGCATTTTTCCTTTATAAAGTGAAAATAGTGATAACATTACTTGTTTTGCTTATATGTAGTATGTGCTGTGATGAGGAATGAAGATGTCAAAGCATTAGCAGCGTTTTATAGAATTAAAAGCATTGAACAATGAAAAGAATGCCTTGCAGCTTCATTGGGCAAGTTATTTGACATTATAGTCTCTTAATTTCCCCACTGGCAAAGTGGAACCAGTAATGCCTAATGTCCATCTCAGTGGGACGTCATGGAAGAGGGTGTTCAAGAAAGCGCTTGGAAAAGCAAGGAAACTGTATTAAATTAAAGTTATATTATAGAATCCATTTTACAATCAATAAAACAGGTTGTGTGTGGGCACAGCCCATTGAGCATTCTGGGCAGTGCTGGGGCTCTGGCCAGGCCTTCTGGGCTCAGGGTCTCTGCTTCCAGGGGACTGCCCCATGCCCTGCTTAACAGCACTGACTTCTTTTTTCCCTTGGTTACCAATCTTCCTGAGAGGGAGGCAGGCCCAGACCCATTCTTTGAGTGAGGCCAGGAAGAATAGGGCCATTTATAGCTCTGCTTAGAGGACTGGAAAATCCTTTTATACTGCTTCACTGAAAAGGATCTCAGGCAGAACTTGGGGGATTCAAAGGCCTAAAGAGCCATCTAGTGGTCACACATGAAAATGACTCTTGCTTTTAGGAGTAGCTTCTTTGGAACTGAGGTAATCAATAGGAATGAATTTGTTTTGGTCTCCTAAATAGTGC
This sequence comes from Loris lydekkerianus, assembly GCA_963574355.1. Taxonomy (NCBI): domain Eukaryota; kingdom Metazoa; phylum Chordata; class Mammalia; order Primates; family Lorisidae; genus Loris; species Loris lydekkerianus. The sequence continues at coordinate 6,604 of CAUYPK010069801.1, read as the reverse complement.
CTTCTCTGATAAACACCAAACAGGGCTTGATGTAACTGCACTTTCTCTTCTTGTAACCCCAGGCTTCAGAGTGATACTAGAGGAAAACTGGGAACATCTGCAGACCTGAGCTGCTACAAAGCCACAGTTTTCATTCTCAACTCCAGGTTTGTAATTAGATGTGTCTGTACCACTGAGTTTTAGGTGATGGAATGTGAGTGGGAGTTATGTGCATCACTTGTACGTCTGGCCCATAAAAATTCCCGCATATAAATATCCAAGCTCTTTTTCCTGTTGTGGTTTGATACAGATCAATCCAATAGTTTTGGAATTCATGTGTTGAAGACGGAGTCTGGGTTCCAAGTCACCACTCAATTGAGAGCTGCCACGCAGTAAAGAAAACTTTTTTTGAACTTCACATAGCAAGAAAGAAATTTTTATTGCCTTTGAGCCATTATGCATCCTTGTGTTTGTTACAGCAGTTAGGGTTAACCAAAATAGGTGTGTGAGCTGGTTATGACGAATTAAGTCAACCATGGAAATGAGAAACAGATTTATCGTGACACTAATTAAACTCTGTCTTCAGGGTTCCTCACTTGCACAGGCTCTTTCCAAAGGTGTGCATTTGGGGAAGTGGCAGTCCCCTGGCAATGTGTTCATATGATTATGTTTTCTGAAATCTGCAAAAGTAAGATATTTTCAACTATGTGACATTGGTTAGAAGTGCTGTCTCTTTCCTTTTCGACTCCCCCTCCATGATACTTAACTTTGTTTGGGGCGATATTGGAGAGGCATTGACATTTTCAGGATCTATCCAAGGGTAAGCTGAATGGGGGTACATTTAGTCTGAGGGTAGCTGTTGTGCTACTGTGGTTTTCTATCTGTTCCCTGCAGAGTAATTGTTAGCTGTTCTGATATAAGAATGGTATGCAGTTGTGAAAAGACAGTTGTGTGGAATAGAGGCTGTTCCACAGAGCCTGGGACAGGGAATGTGAGCAGGAAAGGAGAATAAAGGTTTGAAATATGTGAAGTCAGAAGGTAGTCTGTAGAAATTTATCCTGATCCATTTGATATGTAAAATGATATGCAAAAAAGTTAGTTCTTATTGAAGCTTTGTCAAAATTGAATTTCTCTCCTATCAGTATATACTTGGTAATTTTTAAAAGCACATACAATTTCTAAATGTATTTAACATTTTCCCTCTGTAGAGGATGCCAAGAGCCAGAGGACCTCTGAGCAACATGCTTTGCAGCTGGGGAACAGACCCTCGGGCGATTCATCCGTAGGTGCTCCTTGCGGAGAAAGAGCCAAGCCTATGGTGATTCTTAGGCATGCAGTCATTATTTAATACTCCCCTCACCTGTCTTGTGCTGTCTCAATAAAAGGCTACTGCACAGGTTGCTCTGGGCTATCCTGCAAGCAAGGTTAGCCCACCTCCTGCAAGCTTGTACTTCTAATCCGCATCACGCCTGGTTCCTTTAATACTGTGATCTAGTCCAGAGCCATAGGGGCCACTAGGAGCTGCAATATCCCTCTGGTGTTTTTTTTTGTTTGTTTTTTTTGTTTTTTTTTTTTATGAAACTGGCTTAATTTATAAAGTTTGAACATAGTATTAAACTGAATGTCCAAAACATGTTCTGGAACGTTTCAATAAAGTGAAAGGGTAATTATAGATTTTTTATTTATAACTTTCTTTGACAATCTTAAAATTAGTTATTAAAGAACTGAGAGAAGGGCGGCACCTGTGGCTTAAAGGGGTAGGGATAGTGAGTTCAAACCCAGCCCTGGCCAAAAACTGCAAAAAAAAAAAAAACCCCCTCCAAAACAGAGAAAATTCAGATAAAAGTAATGGAATATCAAAAAAGCAATAAGAGAAAAATAATAAATGATTCTGACTTGAAGAAGTGAATCGTAACAAAAAATTCTTCAAATCATACCCAATGCAATAATTCATCAGAGAAAGTTAATTTCAAATAGAAGTAATAGGCACTTGGGTACATTTACTGAAGAAGAGTAAATTATATGAACACTAAAGAAATGATTTAAATTTCTTACTGATTGGACACAATATTTTGATATTAAAAAATAAATAAAACTCACAATATACCACAATGGCAAGAACATCAACAAGTGGTTAATGGTGTAATCAACTCAAGATTGGTTTAAGACTAGTCACTTAGCCCAAGAAATCTTGAAATATACTGAAATGTTATAGTTAAAATATGAAATGAAATTGATAGTTCTAAAAATTTACATAGTACAATAACAACAAGTTGTAAAGGTGAAAACACTTCTTAAATTATGAGGGAAAACCCAATCATCCATGCTAAAGGAAAGACCAAATTCTCTATTTTTTTCTATAGAAAATATTATAAAACCATTGTCATATGAAGGGGCAGTCAGAGGCAAAAACAGGCAAAAGTACAAGAAAAAAACCTTAATAGCAGTTATTTAAAATACAGTCATATGCCACATAAAAAGTCTTGGTCAACAATGGGACCACATATATGGCAATGGTCCCATGAGATCATAGTACTGCATTTTACTGTACTTTTTTCTATGTTTAGATACACAAATATGTACAATTATAATTGCCTACAATATTCCGTACAGAAAAATGCTAAACAGGTTTCTAGCCTAGGAGCAATAAAGTATACCCTATAGCATAGGTGTGTAGTAGGCTGAACCATCTAGGATTGTGTAAGAACATGCTATAATCTTCACATGATGATGAAATTGCCTAATGACACAGTTCTCAAAACACAGCCCAGTCACTAAGTGATGCATGATTGTACTAATTTACTTTTCAGAATTTTGAATTTTGTGATGTTTGTGGCATCTGGTAGATTTTATAATGTTTTGTAAAATGAATACTTGCTTTTAAAATTAATTTTGTTCTCCTTTTTTTAGGTAATCTTTTTCTTGAGAGGGCCACTAAAGTTATATTACCTTCATATTTGCAAAATTCAAGTTCACTCTTTGAACTGGAACATATCCATGGCCTTCAATGAGGATAAAGCATACTGACAGATTGACTTTGGTGGCTAATTTCAGTGGCCTGATCAATGGGCAGCCCTGGCAGGAGGATGGAGGACAGAAGAAAATAAAGGCTAGGGTTCTCATTTCCCTGCCTTCCCTGTGAGGTCTTTGTTTCCTCTTAGGCTGTGTATTGGTCATCTATTGTGCTATCACAAACATCTAGTGGCCTAAAATACACCCAATTTATTAGTTCTCAGTTCTGTAGTTCAGAAGTACTGGTGGGCTCAAGTAGGTTCTTGGCTCATGGTTTCAGGTATCAGTGGAGCTAGTTCTTATCTGGAGGCTTAGGGTGGGGCTGGGTATCCACTTCCAAGTTCATGCAGGCTGGTGGAATCCAATTCTTGTGTTTGTGGCCCTGTGATCCACATTTCCTGGCTGGATTTTAGCAGTAAGGTCCTCACTGATCTTATAAGCTATCTGTGTTCCTTCTCAGATGGTCTTCTCTCCTCCTTCAGTAGACCAGCAATGTCACATCAAGTCCATCTCATTATTTGGGTCCTTCTGGCTTCTATTCCCACCTTCCTCTCTACCAGCTGGAGAAAGTTTTTTGGCTTTTAAAAAAGTTTTCAAAATATTAAGGGGTGCAAATGTTTTTGATACATGGATACTTTGCATAAGGCTTAAGTCATGGCTTTTGCTGTGGTTGTCACCAGAATAGTGTTGTGTTCAATAGATAAGTTACTATCCCTTACCCTCCCCACTCACATTTCTTCTTGGTTTCCAACATCTTTTATCTTTGTGCCATGTGGACGCATCATTTAGCCCTATTTATTAGTGAGAATATATGGTGTTTGGTTTTCTACTCCTGAGAAATTTCACTTAGTTTTGTGGTCTCTAGTTCCATTCAAGGTCTGTAAGATTGCATTATTTCCATGATTTTTTCATGGCTGAATAGAATTCTATGATATACATATACCTGTTTATTAGTTCATTCATGGCTGATGGGCATTTGGGTTGATTCCACATATTAAGTGCTTGTAAATTGAGCTGTGATAAACAATCTAGTGCAAATGTCCTTAGATAAATTGATCTTTTTTCTTTTGGGCGGATACCTAGTATACCATCATATTAATCTGAAATTAAAAAAAGAAAAAGCACTATTTCATTTATTTTTTTGCATAAGTACTACTCCATGGTGTGTGTGTGTGTGTGTGTGTGTGTGTGTGTATATATATATATATATATATATATATATATATATATATATATATATATAGTGAAAATTGTGAAATTTTACTGCAGTAAACATTCAAGTACAGGTGTCTTTTTTATAAAATGACTTCTTTTCCTTTGAGTAGATACCCACTAGTGAGATCGCTGAATCAAATGGTAGGTCTACATTTATTTCTCTGAGGAATTTCCATACTGCTTTCCACAGAGTTTGTGGTCCTACCAACAGTGTATAACCATTCTTTTTTCTTTGTATCCATGCCAGCATCTATTGTTTCTTTTGACTTTTTAATAATAGCCATTTTGATAGGGGTAAGGTGGTATCACATTGTAGTTTTAATTTGCATTTCTCTGATAGTAATGTTGAGAAGTGTTTTATATATTAGCTGGCCATTTGCCTATCTTCTTTCAAAAAACTTCTGTTCATGTCTTTTGTTGTTTTGGGAAAATCCTGGGATGGGGTATAAACACTACTCTCCAAACTGAGATGGTGCCAAGAGACCAAAGAAATAACCCAGACCAATCCAGCTTGGCAATTTAGATGAGATTATTTGCAGTTACACAGGGCACTCATGCCTAGTCAAGATAGGAATCCTTCAGGCGTTTACTCCTAGGTGACTTTGGAGAGTAAGATCCACACTGCCTGACTATTCCTGGAGCCTTAAATTTTTTTCTGGCAATATCCTTGTATATTAACATAAAATACAGGTTAAGCATGCATTGTACTTCCCATTAGGCAGGGATTTTCATAGGCAGTTTAACTAGGCAGTTAACTAGATGGAACTAAGGTAACAAAGGAAACTTAAAACAGTTCAAACTGGTCTTAAGATTTATGATGAGCTTAAGTAGCACCCAAAAGGAGTTACTTAAAAATCCCACCGCTAGGCATCTACCCAGAAGAAAAAAAAATCCTTTTATCACAAGGACACTTGTACTAGACTATTTATTGCAGTTCAATTTACAATCACCAAATGTGGAAACAGCCTAAATGCCCACCAACTCAAGAATGGATTAACAAGCTGTGGTATTTGTGTGTCATGGAATACTACTCAGCCACTAAAAAAGATGGAGACTTCACATCCTTTGTATTAACCTGGATGGGTGTGGAGCACATTATTCTTAGTAAAGCATCACAAGAATGGAGAAATAAGAATCTTACTCAATTCTGATATGAGGACAATTAAGGTCCTAGTACACAGTGGGGGTGGGGGATGGGGAGAGCTGAGCAAGGGGAGAAGAGAGGGTAGGGGTGTGTGTCAAGGAATATGGTTCATCTTTTGAGGCAGGACACAAATATAAGAGGGTCCTTATCTAACAAAAGCAATCAATGTAACCTGCTTTTATGTACCCTCAATGAATCCCCAACAACAAAAAAAGCACTTTTTGCTTTGTATTTCTTTTAGCTTTTTTAGTTTTGATCAATATTTCTAAATTCAGAAGAAAATTACAGAAGCTTTTAAACATTAAAAGCCAGTGGGGGGGGTATACTTGTATTTTTGCCTAATTTGCCCACATTTTGCTGGGGTTGTTAGTTTTTCTCTTGCTCATTTTTTTGAGTTCCTTGTAGATTCTGTATAGTCCTCTCCAGTACCATTCTATTTTGGTGACTATAGCCCTTTAGTGTAGTTTGAAGTCAGGTAACGTAAGGTCTTCTCCAGATTTGTTCTTTTCACTTACAATTTCTTTGGCTATTCGGGCTCTTATTTTCATTCCAAACAAAGTTTAGAATTAGTTTTTGTCAATCTGTGAAGTATGACATTGGTATTTTTTCTCTTAATTTTTTTTTATTAAATCATAACTATGTACATTAATGAATTTATGGGGTACAATGTGCTGATTTTATATACAATTTGGAATGCTTACATCAAACTGGTTAACATAGCCTCACTTACTTATTGTGTTAAGACATTTATACTCTTTAATATATTTGACATATACCCTTGCAGTATGGTGTTGTGTTAAATCAGTAAATTATTTTGGTCAGCATGGACTTTTATTTTATTTTCTTTTTATTTCCGATTATTATGGGGATACAAATGATTAGGTTACAATGTTTTCATCTATTAGGTAAGGTCCCTGTTGTAGTTGTGCCTCTCACCCAGGAGGTGTGCCATATACCCTTTTAGGTGAGAGCTCACCAATGCCTCTCCTTCCTCTCTTCCTCCCCTCCCTCCTACTTGAATTACTTTTATTTATTTATTTATTTTTAATTTTTTAAAAAAATTTATTTATTTTCATTGTTAAATCATAGCTGTGTACAAGAGTGCAATCAAGAGGTACAATGTGCGGGTTTCATATACAATCTGAAATATTCTCATCAAACTGTTCAACGTAGCCTTCATGGCATTTTCTTAGTTACTGTATGTAGGCATTTCTATTCTGCCTTTAGTAAGTTTTGCCTGTACCCATTCTAAGA
>CAUYPK010069798.1:0-19837 GCA_963574355.1 Loris lydekkerianus | reverse complement strand
TGATTCTCAACGTCAGTGAACCTTTCCCTGTATTCTCCATTAACAGGCCTGTAACAGCTGTGTGCTCCTCACATGATTTGCACTTATCCTGCTCATCAGTGACCTTTGCTAACTGGGAAGATGTTCATCCAAAATTTCCTTTTGAAGATGTGTTGTGAAACAAAGAATCCCTAGATGTTTTTTCCATGTATCATAGACTTACTTTTACCTTGCAAAGAAGTAGTCAAGTCGCTTTGATTTAACGTGATATTACACAGAAATGTAATTATCCTACAGAAATCACTCAATAATTCACATTGCTGATTCTGTTCTTCATAAAATTTATCTGTTCTTGCAGAGATAACATTTTGGTTGACACCTGTCCTGCACTACCCAAGGCACTTTAGAATGATATGGTGAATCCACACGGAATATCTCATCCTTCTTTAGGAAACTGACAATGCTGTGTTGCATTTGCAGGACTATAGTTAACATTACTTACAACTTGTTACAAAGTGTCACTTAAAATAATAGCTTTAGTACAGAAATTTTGCTGATGCAGGATACAGTGGAAAGAAAGGAGAATGTCTAGATTTGTTAATACTGTTTTTTTTTGCAATTTTTGGCTGGGGCTGGGTTTGAACCCGCCACCTCCAGCATATGGGGCTGGTGACCTACTCCATTGAGCCACAGGCACCGCCCATTAATACTGTTTTATCTGTGCAATAAACCCTTTGTGTTTTTCTGTCATGGAAGGTGCACCATCTGTACATACGCTCACTAAATTTACCAAACTCAGTCCAATTTCACACTTATCTTGGAAGTTGCAGATATCTATTCCCTATGTTCTGTTTACAAGAGTACCCAGAGTAAGTAACTCTTCATAGCAAAGAAAATCTTCTGTTATGACCTGAATAAAGGATAACACCAGCACTGAGTCAGTAGTATCAGCTGATTCATTCAGAACAAGTGAGTAATACAGTGTGTCCCAAAGGTTGCCACACATACATAGGGAAAATGGGAAACTATAGCTAAATGTACCTTTATTTACAAAATATTCATTGTAAAATTTTACAAAGTGGCCAACATGTAGAGGATATTTTGTAAATATTTTGTAAAATTTTGTACATTTAGCTACTATTTCCCATTTTCTCTATGCATGGTAACTTTAGGGGCACCCTGTACTTTCCTTTTGAAGCACTGCATGAAGTTGTTCTGTTAAGTTGAAGGCTAATCCATGCTGCAGATCAGTTACGGTTCTCCTTGAAAGAGTCAGTTGCTTGTGCTTTGAAACCTTACTAGAGTCTAAGCATCACACAACTTCAACAATGCATTATTTTACAACTTCTATATCACTGAATGGCTTCCCTCTTCCCCTTATTATAGAAGCTACTTTATAAGTTGATTCCATGGTATTATTTCCAGGTCTTATTGCTTCTTGAAAGAACTATCTTTGTTGCTTTTGCTTTTCATCTTTTAATTTCTGTAATACAACCTTTCATGCCTCACTCTCTAGTTTTAAATATTTGTGGTCCTTATGGGTGTTACAATGCTGATGAGCACTGAATTTCTTGAATGTTGGTATTGCAGTATCATAAAGCAGGAAAATCATCTTATCTTTAGCAGAAACAAGATAACATTGTAATTCCCAGTCCTCGTTCAAAAGTCTGTTTTCTTCCTTCCGTGTCCTCTTGGTGTTCTTTGACATAATGGGCTATTAAACAAACAAATTAAAAAATACTATTGAGCTGTTCGACTACTCACAGATTACACGTCAAACAGAAACATACTGCACCATTGTCAAAAGCTGATAATAGGCTGGTGAAATTTACTCCCATAAACTCACCAACCAGCCTCGTGGTGGTGGTACCAGTCAGGCCGGAGGAAGGGATGGGTGGGTGTTAGAACTAAGTCCTGAGCATAGCAGTGTCAGTTTAGCCTTATAATTTACTAATTTTCTCACTGTGCTTGGTCAGTCTGGAGGATTATTTCAATAAAACTTATTTTATTCTTGGAGTTTTAAATATGTTCATTTAAAAAATAAAGTAACAACATGAAAGACAAACAAAATACATTAGTAAAAATAAAATAACAAATAATAAAAAACTCGTTCTATAAAATTTGGATTCTGCCTAAAGGCTGCACTAAAGGACCTAGAAGGCATCATGTGGCTTAAGGTGGCAATATGTTCTCCTTGCACTGCTCCAGAACTGTACTGGCCTCCCTCTAACCCCTCCCCACAGGGGTCAGAGTCTGTATGACCTCACTCAGCACTTGCCCATCTGTGACATGAGTTGTTACAGCCCCTCGTGGGGCCAGAGACCACACAGCATCTCCAGCCTGGCTGTGACAGGGCAGCGGCTCCCAAATATACATGGGACAGAGAGGATTCCAGACATCAGAGGCCAAGAAACAGAATGGAACCAGTGAGGCAAGATGGGCACAGCAGCCTAACAGGCAGCAGCAAAGGGCACCGGCCTTGGTGTCCTGAGACAGGGACCCTCGCTGTGGACGTACCAGAGAAACCTTAGCTCTGAAAAGAAGGCCCACATTGTACTCAAAGGAGGATCAGGGCCCTCACCCAGACTCTAGGTCTGCACTGGTCCACGGAGCAGAGCTCATGACTGAGAGGGTGACCAGTGGTCACCTCAATAGCCCTGCAGCAAGATCTGTCCAACCCCCCCTCCCTGTCCCCAGTCCCCATGCCTGGGTGACTGAACAGTGACGGTGTAGTGGCAGCTGGCTACAGGGCTTGGGTTAGAACAAGAGACAGAGACCAGACTTGAGTCCACCTTACAGCAGCTTTGAGTGCTGCAGGGACTCCATGTGCATCATGGGAAGGGAGAGACAGCACTGTCCAGAGTCATTCTGGGTCCCTGGTCTTGGAGCCAGACCTGCAGCAGGAAAGGTCAGTGCAATCCAAGGACTACATGCCTCAGCCAGGACAGCCCATGGGAGACACTGCAGCCTGGAGCTACCCCTGAGGGCTTGGAGGCTGTAGGGGTGGTGTGAGCCCGACCACCCCTGCGCACTTTCCCTGTAAGCCAAGGTAGCAGCACCTTACAGGCATCGGCTCCATACTGCGCCTGTGTCATGGTTGCCAGGTGTGTTGATAACATCACTATCATGAGCAGATAGGGTAACAGTCTTCCCATCCATCAGCAGACAGGGTAACAGTCAGGCAGCCTGTTCTCTACCCTCCCTCATGCCAAGGACACTTTCTGCTGTGTCACTACGAAGTGTTGAGGGACTTGATGGCCTTTATATACATACTTTATTTTTTAGAGCTGTTTTAGGTTCCCAGCAAAATTGAGCACAGAACAGAGAATGTTCCCATGTCTCCTGTCCCCCAGCCACCCCTACTAGTAGCACCCTGGGGAAGGTCTGCTACAGTCCACAGCCTACACACTGACATATCACTGTTACCCAAAGCCCAGGTTCACATCAGAGTCCTTCCTGGTATTGGACAGTCTCCGGTTTTGGAGAAATGTGTAATGACATGTGTCTACCATTAGCACATCACACAGAGCAGTGTCACTGTCCCAAATATCCACGTGCTCTGCCATGTGATCTGTGATCACCTCAGCCCCGGTGATCACGGATCTTGTCATTGTCTCTCTGGTTTTGCCTTTTCCAAATGTCATATAGTTGGAATCATATAGTATGTACCCTTTTCAGACTTGAACTTAGTGATACACAGGTAAGGCTCCTCAGTGCCTTTTCATGGTTTCATAGCTCACTTCCCTTTAATGCTGAGTAATATTTTACTGTCTGGAGGCATCATGGCTGATATTTTCCATGTACATCTTGGTTGCTTCCAAGTTCTAGCAATTATAAACAAAGTTGCTATAAACATCCATGTGCAGACTGCCATATGGGCATAAGTTTTAAAATCCTTTGGGTAAATACCATGGAGTGTGATAGCCGGATTTTATGGTATAACAGTGTTGAGTTTTCTCAATGGTAAAGCTACTTGGGAAGATGATTTTGTAGTTTCTTACAAAACATTCAGCAAATGGCAAAGGTGAAGAGACAATAGAAAGATTAGTGGTTGCCAGGGCTCAGGGAGGGCAGATGAGAAATAAGTACGTGAAATCAGGGATTTGGGAGGGGGCAGGTACACTGTCCTGTGTGATGCAATAATGATGGACACATGCCACCAGCTCTTTGTCAGAGCCCCGCGTTCAGCACAGAGTGGCCTAACGCAAACCTCTATGAATAGTAACGTATCTGTACTGCTTCATCAACAGTAGGAGATAACGTGTGTGGGGTGAGGGCGCAGCTCTCTAAACTTTCAAACATTTTTCTGCATTGTAGAATGCAACTGTTCTAAGAAATAAAATTTGTTAATTTTTTTAAGGTAAAGTAAATTCTGAGTTCATAATGATGTTATTAACTCAAAAATGGGAAATTACAAGGTTTTGGACTTCTGATTCTAACCAAGAAGGAGTAAGGACATATGATCCCACAATAAACAACTTTAAAAACTGGACAAAAATAAGAAGCAAATGTGTTCAAGTACCAGAGCAAGGTGCAGGACTGTGCCCCTTGACTGACTGCTTTCCAGCTGTGCTGCCCAGCACTGTGTGCAGCAGGTATAGAATGGCTGTTCCATGGGGCAGAGTAGGTGAGCACAGCACAGGGCCGTGCAGTGGCTGGGATACCTGAGGGGTACAGGAGCAGCGGTGCTAAGGAGAGGCCTGCAACTGCACTAAAACTCTGCTCAAACACAGCACTTGGCACACAGATCCCATGGGCGACTGTCAGAGGGACAGATGTTCTAGAGGTCACCTGGCACTGGAGGCAGTGGATTCTGACAGGCCACAGTGAACAGTGCTCCCTGGATGCCCAGTGCATTCTGAGATCCAGGAGTGACCACACCCAGGGAGGACAAGAGAAGTCCTAGGGTCAGAAACATGGAAGAGCAGTCCAGCAAAATCTACAACTGAGCTGCACCACCCAGCCTCAGAAAGTTAGACGCCTGCGGGAAATCACAAACAAACAGTGCCTTCCCAATCCCTAACGCTGCAGCATACACAGTCATGTACCACATAACAGCATGTTGGTCAGTGAGGGGCACATGTCATACCAGATGGTGGCCCCATGGAGCTGAGAGGTTCCTCCTCACTGAGTGAAGTGCAGCTGAGCACTGCAGTGAAGGCATTCCTTGCGTGCTTGCGGTGATGCAGGTGTCAACAGACCTGCCACATAGCCAGTCATGTAAGGTCTATTGTTTGCAATCATGCATGGGGTGTGACACTTGACAATGACAATAACTACGAGGTTGGACAATTAAGTTCACAAACTCATCCCAGAAAAAGTGCTACCTGCCTTGTTGGTAAGTTTCACCACGGTCACCTTCGAGGTACCCCCCTTAGGAAGCTACACACCAACACCAGTGCTCAGTCCAACCTCCTGGAATGGCCACAGCTATCCCTGTGGGTTCTGACAATTAAGTTTGTGAATTTAGCCTAGAAAAAATGCTACATACCTTATTGCTGAATGTCACAGTGGTCATCAGATGGCCAAGGGAAATACCTGGAAGGCAAGTGTAGTGACATTCAGCAATGAGGTATATAGGACTTTTTCTAGAATGAGCCTATGAACTTAATTGTCCAACCTTGTAAGTCACTTTTTTTGTATTTATTATACTATGCTTTTAATCTCCTTCTGCTTATTAAAAAAAAAAGCTAACTGTGCAAATGCTTCAGGCAGGCTCTTCAGGAGGTACCCAGGAGGCAGCATTGCTATCTAGGAGACAACAGATCCATGCACGTTATTGCCTCTGAAGACCTTTTAGTGGGACAAGATATAGAAGTGAAGGCAGAGATACTGATGGTCCTGACCCTGTGTAGGCCTAGGCTGACATCTATGTTTGTGTCTAGGTTTTTATTAAAAAGTTTAAAAGGTTAAAAAACAATTTTTATAAGTAGAAAAAAGCTTAAAAAAGAAGAATGAAGGCTCAGTGCCTGTAGCTCAGCAGCACCAGCCAGAGCTAATGGGTTCGAATCCAGCCCAGGCCCGCCAAACAACAATGACAACTACAATGAAAAAATAGCTGGGCATTGTGGCGGGCACCTGTAGTCCCAGCTACTTGGGAGGCTGAGGCAGGAGAATTGCTTAATCCCAAGAGTTTGAGGTTGCTGTGAGCTGTGACGCCATGGCACTCTACTGAGGGGGACATGGCAAGACTCGGTCTCAAAAAAAAAAAAGTTTTGTTCACTTGTCCCATGTGTTTGCATTTTAAACCTAAGAGTTACCACAAAAGAGTAGGAAAGTTAAAAAAATATGAAATCAAGTCTCTGAGAAGGAGAAGGATTGGAGAGCACCAGAAGTAGGAGCAGTAACGGAAGAACACTTTCTATTCTTAATCCTGCAAAGGAAGCTGCCGCATGGTTTGTAATATGCAAAAGTAAATGATATGGCACAGGATCGCAAAAGAAGCAGCAGTAAGTGACAAAGGTTGCATTAAATGTGAAAATGTGCAATGCAAATTCAAGTGGTCTGTGATAAGTTGTATACTGTAACCATTACAACAATAACAAAAATACAAAGACTAGCTAAAAGACATATGAGAGGAAATAAAATGGAATTCTAAGGAATACCCGATTAATGAAAATTAAGGCAGGAAAGGGAAAAAATACAAAAGGACACACAGGATGATAGAAGATGTATAAGGTAGAAGAATTAAACTCAGCCAAATCAATTATTACAACAGGTGCAAACAAATTTAACACTCCAATTAAAAATGTACTATCAGACTAGGTAACAAAGGCAGGACCCAAGCGCATGCTACTTTTTTAGAGAAACACTTTAAAAACAAGGACACAGGTTAAAAGTAAAACAATAGGAAAAGACATAGCTTGCAACGGCTGACCCTAGGAAGCTAGAATGGCCAGTATCAGACACAGGTAGGGTGAACAGTGAGTACTGGCAGACGTGGAGGGAGATGGGTCATGATAAAGGAGGGTCCGTGTGTCAAGAAGATACATCCTAAATAAGCATGCTGCCTATATAGAAGGGACTTTGCAGACATAAGGCCACAGACCAAGAAATAGGGAGAGCACTGGGGTTATACAAGCATGCCCAAACTCAAGCTTGAGTTCTTAAAAGTGGGGGCTCTTTCTAAACTGGGCCCTGTGCCCTGTAGACCTGGAAGGTGAGCACCTCTGGGATGGGGAAAGGGCAGGAGAGGGTCCTCCCTACAGCTTCTAGGAGGGACGTGGACCTATGGGACCTGCTTCTGTCAGAAATTTGATCTGCAGAGCTAAGATAATAAATTTGTGTTTTAATCCACTAAGTGTGTGGTAATATTTTAACACAGCCATAGGAAACAAATACAGCATGTACTGGATGAAAATTAATAAAAGCATAACCAACAATCAGTAAAGGAAAATAAAGCTAAAACAAAACATACAAAAATCTCTAGATAAAGAAAAAAAGAAAGAAAACAAAATTACAAATAACATATATGAAAGATAAGTCATCACCATTAATTCTATAGATAGTAAAATGATAGTGTGGGATTATTATGATGACCAACTGTAAGCCAACATATTTATCAGTTTAGATGAACTGGAAATATTTAAAACTACTACACTATGCTTCCAAAACTGACACAAACTGAAAAAGAGAATTTGAATATCTTTACAGACATTGAAAAATTGTCAAATGTCTTTCCACCTAGATGCCAGGCACTGGGAAATTCCGTTAACATGTAAAGGAGCAATAACACCAATTTCACACTAACTCTGAAAAAACGGGGAAAAGGAATATTTCCAAAGTCAATGTGTAAAGAAATCATAACTCTGGTTCTTAAGTTTGTTAAAGATATGAGAAAAATGAAAATTACAGATTAATATGTATAAAAATCTCTAATAAAGTATTAGCAAGAAAAAAAATCCAAGAATCATGAACAAGTAAGATTTACACCAGGAACACAAAATTGGCTTCACATTTGCAACACCTGCCACTATAATTCACCATATTAACAGAATAAAGCAGTAAATGATCATTTCAATAGACATAGGAAACCCATTTGAAAAATTTCGATAGCACACTTGGTAGGAACCTCAGCAGACGTCTTTTCCTATTAAGCTAAAACTTCCTTTCCAATGACACCAGCCTGGGAATAGACCTCATGGAGTGTGGGACTTGGAGTGTAATATGGACACTGGTGTCAGACTTCTTCCCAGGCGGGACAGGTGGACGAGGATCCTGGGAAGGTGGGCGCCCTGTGAGCCTGATGTCCACCCTGCTTTCTCCCCAGGGTGTTTGCTATATAGGAGCAGAGACTGCAGCTATAGGCCAAGTCACCACTTGAGATGGAATCCTACAAATCCACGTAAAATCTTCCTTGGATCAAGTGAGTCCTGAACTGTGGCTAGGTCTCTGGACTGCCCTGAGTGGGTAAAGGTCCTTGTGAAGCTAGATGGGGAGGCCCAAGAGCAGGCCCGACTTCCAGCTGAAGTCACATGAAGACACTGTCCTGACGAGGCCTGCACTCTAGCCCTGAAGCTAAGCGGACAGCCACAGTGTCCCTGCCCAGCAAACCTGCGGTCTTCCAGGGAGGAGAAGTTATTTATGTCTCTCTTTGGTTGACACACATGAAAACAGGAATTTTAATGCTTATTACTTTCCAAAAACCTTTGCATAATTCCTTAGTAAAAACTGTATAATAAGATAATTCATTCATGGAAATCTTTCCATCTGTTTTTCTTTGGTCCCTCCCTTCCGTAAGTTAATTTTAAAAACCCTAGTTTTCAGTCTACCTGTGGTTTTCTAATGTAAATGGATATTACACACACACCTACTATAGGTAGAACAGCACAGCCTGTGCCAGGCTTTTCATAATGTATACTGGAGATCACTTCAAACAGAAATACAGAAATATTCCTTGTTCCTTTGTCACAACCGCACAGTACTCAGCTATATGACTAAACTACCCTTTACTTTAGATGAGCACACGGGTCACTCCTCACCTTTTGTTGTTAATATACTGTTAAGGCAAATACCCGTGCACATACCTCATTCCCTATTTTTGCCAGTGACTCGCAAAGACAAATTTTCTAGATCTTGACAACTCCTCCCAACCCCCCCCACCCCCCCACCCCCCCCACACACACTCCACCAGTCTGCTCAGGCTGCCATCAAAACACACTGCAGATGAGGGGACTTTAACAGCAGACATGTTCCTCACACATCTGTGGATTGAAGTCTGACATCAGGTGTTGCCGTGCTAATTTCTCCAGAGGCCTCTCCTTGCCATGCAGACAGTGTCTCCTTCCTGTGTCCTCACAGGGATGTCCCTCTGTGTGTGTCTGTGTCCTCATCTCCTCTTGCTATAAGGACACACCAGTCATTCTGGATTAGGCTACCCCAATGACCTCTTTCCAACTTAATCATCTCTTCAAAGACCCATCTCCAAACACAGTCCCATTCTGAGGTCCTGGGGCTGGGATTTTGATGTATGGATTTGGTCTTCTTGTCTCCAACTTCAATAATCAGGTAAAAAAAAGACTGTCCTGTTTGTGCCATTACACAAATTCGCACTACCTGAGCTAATAATAATTATCCACTTTACTGTAGTGGATAAAAGTGACCATAGGATGTGTTTATTGAGGGGGCAGAAAGTCGCCGGGGTGGCCCCAATAGCATGCTAGGGAGCTGGACCCTTGGGAAGAGGGCACAATGCTGGTCCATAGCTTCCCTGTAAGTTCTGTTCATGGAGTGCACCTGTAGCTCGTTACAGAAAGGGCCTCATGTGGTGTCGCCTAGCCCTGCATCTCCTGCTTGTGGCAGTGTCCCCTGCAGGGCAGTAAGGAGAGGTCTGGCCTCTCGGGAAGACACAGGTCTGCTGCTTTCCTCCCACAGCTCCACTCCACTTCCAGGGACAGCACCGTCCGGGAGGGCAGAGGGCCCACGTCAACCCCTCTGAGGTTCTTGGGAACCTGGCTCCTGACTCTGGCCAGGGGCTGGTCTTGAGATCAGTGTTCAGTGCACTGGGGCCATCACTGTTTTGAAACCCTTTCTGTGGGAATATGCAGAGTAAGCTCCAGGAGTGCACCCTGTTTGACCCTTCTGACAACCACTAATTATTCATGTGGGAACCACCCAGAAGATTCTGTCTCAAAGGAGGCTTTTGTGGTCTGAGTGTCCCTGCGTGCCCAGCTGTTGGCAGGCAGGGAAGTTGCCCCTGTGTTTCCTCTCCACCCTGGCATTCTGGGTATCTGGAAGCCTCATTACTAAAAACCATGTAACCACTTACATTCAAGGGTAGGGCGGGGAACCAGGGAGGTAACACACAGACTGGCAATGTCAGCTGGGTCTTTCCTGCAGTGTGGTGTTATGGGGGACCACAGTTGAGTGTGGGGAGCAAACTAAAAGCACAAGACAGACCTGACCAGCCATCCAGCAGAGGCCAAGACTCCTGTCTTAAAAAGAAGAGAGAGGATGAGGGAGGGGCAGAGACACTGAAAGAAAGGAAAGAGATCAGAAGGGAGACAGATGGGTGGATGGACAGACGAACGGATGGGGGTGAGCAGAGAAGAAGGGGGCTGCCCATAAGGAGACATGGAGTAAAAGTAAGCAGCCATGCCACACACTCCCCCCCACCCCCCAGCTGTAGAGGGCAGGAAGCAGGTGTCAGCATGTCCGACGTGTGAGGTGCGGGCTGAACTGAACCTCCCTGGACACTCCTTGCCATAACCCAGGTGGATGGGAAGCAGTGCTTTCCCTACTTCACATGTCCAACTGAAGGTCAAGCAGGTGACTGATGGGGGTCCTGCTTGGCAGAGCCCAGTAAGTGTGAAAACCACCATCACAGCTCCAGGAGATTCTGCACAGCACCTAAGTGACTCAGAAAGATCTTTCTGGCTCGCTGCTATGCTTGACGTCATCATTCCATCAGACAGCTTGGTGTGTAGTCAGGGATGAACAGGCCAGATACCCTGAGGTCTCCTGTCCTGGGCACCACTGGGCGGGAGGCAGGTGGGGAGGAGGCAGAACAGAAAAGTCAGTCACTAACTGGCAGGTCATGGACACCCCGGCACAGACCAGGTTTTCTTTTCGAGCCCTAATCCTGAGGGTGATGGCAGCTTTTCCCACCAAGTTCTGATTCTTACAACTGCTAAGTGAAAGTCTGTGGCATTCATCCCACTCACTCCTGGAAACACACACATTGGTGGGTGACGGCAGCTATACAATGCACAGGCACACTTCTGAAAGTTCCACACCACCAGGGAATAGGCTCGCTCAGGACTACACTTGCAGGATGGACAGACGGGAGGAAAGAGGCTGGGTTCTCATCTTCTACCCATCCTTTAGGTGAAATCAAGAAATGCTCCGAAAGAGGCCAGGCAAGACCCATTTCCCTGCGCTCTCTCTGCCACACCACCCTGGTGGATCTTTATGACTCAACCCCTCTCAGCCTTGACTCCTCTTTCTAAATAGGGATGAAAAAATACCCACCTTTCAAAATTGTGAAAAGTGCTCTATAATTTACAAAGTTCTATACAAAAGACAGAATTTTAAGCTTTATTTTCCCAGTATAATTCTAAAGTAAAAATAGGAGATAAGACAAAGGGACAGAGAAAAGTATGAGGATGCATTTACCATATTATTTCTGATGGCACCAGGTCCACACAATGCCAGGATTTGACTATTTGCTGGAGCTAAAAAGGGGCAACACGTACTATGTATCTGGGTAGGACGCTCTCTTGACCTGACCTCCCTCCTTTCTATAAGCAGAGGGCAACCCTGCCCAGCCCTCCCTCCCTGGTCAAGTATAGAAATGAGCTTGGCTAAAGGATCAGAGCGGCAGCCTCTCCCACACACACTGGCATGCGAACAGTCACTCAGCTGCACCACATCTGTCACTGGTAACCGACCCCCTTCCACCCCTTGTGAGGAGCTGCTGCTGGTCCTCAAACATATCACATTTGCTCTCTAGCTAGGGTTAACTTCTGCCTCAAGCAGAAACGATTCAGGGGGTAGGAAAAACACCTTTACTTAAGTGTGGACTGCCATCTCCTTCTGCTCTGAAGACACAGACTCTGGGATGGGGAGGGCTGGACCCTCCCCCTGGTGCCCACTCCAGAGCTCTAGTCCCCTCCTCAGGTCACCTCCCTCAGGACGGCACCACCACATAGACTTCCAGGAGGGGCAAAGTCCACCTCACAGCTGAGGGGAGGCAGGACATCAGGTGCAGGGTCAGGCTGCTGCCTGCTCCAGGAGGGACAAAAAGGGGGACAGGCGGCACCATCTTCAAGGTCTCCAGTTTGACTCTGGCCACCTGCACATATTTTTCTGCCCCAGGAGGTCCCTAGCTTCTCCTGACTTCAACACCTGTGCCCAGGTACTGTTGGCTGAGGAGCTACCCTTGGCTACTTCCTCACTGTCCAGCTCTCAGAGCAGGTGTCAGGGAGAGCACCAAGTCCCTGCTTGTTACTTCTCCCACCCATTGAAAATTCAAATTACCTTCCTCCCTGATGCCACCTATGGTGTTTCCAGCTTCCCAAGCAAACACCCAGAGAGTCAGCACATAAGTACTCTCCCTGTAGAAGGCAAGCCACAGGACATGTCCTCAGCCCTACACAGTGCCCAGCTGTAGAGCCTGCCTGTGCAAGGCTCTAGGCAGACCTCACAGACACAGTCCTGGGGCCACACTGTACATACCCAGGGCCTCCTGGTGCCATCACCACAGGATGAGGCAGCCATGGAGTCCAGACACTGGGAAGCCTACATCTGTGTCACCTGACACTCTCCTGGCCAGGCAGGCATGGGCACCACAGGCCCGTTTCACAGAGCATCAGGCCCTGGCACTGCAGGGCTGGGATCTGATCTCTGCCCAGATCAGAGCCCGTGCCTGGCCTTCCCCTGCAGCCTCTCTAGGCGTTATTCCTCCCTTCTCCTTCCCTGCCCTCCTGGGATGGCAGAATGATTGGCCCAGGGTGAAAATCTCATCAACACTCAAGAGGTTTTGGAAGCCATTGTTATATGGCTAAAATCTGTCAACCACTGCAACATCAGTGACTTCTGAAGGATACTTGATCATAGGGTAGCCAGCTACCTGGCACATGGGGATGTTGTTGAGGTACAGGGCCAGGTCAGCAGTGCCCAATAAAGACAGTACAGAGTTCAGGGTCACTTCCCAGGGCAATAAATGTATTTCATAAGCAAATGTACACATTTTCATGAGACATCTCCCCTAGAGACTAAGCTAGATCAAGCTCTCTTGATCTTTCCCACTGCCTGCTAATTGTGCTGTTTACATGGTCTAACAATGTAAATCACTCAAAACATTTTGAGGAATAGGTGGAGCAAATTAAAACGTGGATGGTATAAACATTAGGATGCAATATAGTTTATAGAACTTTTATTAAAAGGAAGTTACCAACTGGTCGGACTGTAAACTAGGACAGCCTTTACGGAAAGAAGCATGGAGAACCCTCAAAGAACTAAAAGTGGACCTTCCACTTGATCCTACAATCCTATTACTAGGTTTCTACCCAGAAGAAAAAAAGTCATTTTACCATAAGGATATTTATATTCAAATGTTTATAGCAGCTCAATTCACAATCTCCAAGATGTGGAAACAACCCACCCTTCAACTCATGAATGGATTAGTAAACTGTGGCATATGTATAGCAGGGAATACTATTCAGCCATAAAAACAGATGGAGACTTCACACCTTTAACTGCAGGGATTTGGAGAACATTCTCTAAGTATAAAGCATCCCATGTATTCAATACTAAGTTGAAATTAGTAGATTACCAACTACTGGCCCACATGAGGAAAAAACACAACCGAATTCAAGAAGTGGGGAGAGGTGAAAGACACAACTACAACTGGGACTTTACCTTTCAAAGTCAAACAATGTAACCTAATTAGCATATATACCCCCATATTAATTGAAAATAAAAAAATATTAAAAAGCAACTGTCGAAAAAAAGTTATCAAAATGACAACCTGACAACCATAAGCCTGGTCCCCCTTCAGGGAGTCAGCATCACAAATGTGGCAGGTGTTGCCCAGGGTGGGCCTTCAGCTTGCTCCTTGCTCAGGACCTTTGTCTCTGGGCCCTCTCAAGCCCCACTCCTACCAGCCCACCAGGCTCTGGTACCCCACACATGATGCCCCAGTGAACTACCAGGCCATGGCCCAGAGCACAGCACATAGCACACAGGAGGGCCCACCCCACACCCGCTGGCAATGGCAGTGGTGCCACAACCAGCACAGCCATGAGGAAAGCGGGTGATGGTGGGGCAGTGGTGGGAAGCACCCTCTGCTCCCTGGCCCCAGTCACCTCCCCGGAGGCCTAAGGCCAAGCACTGAGGAAAGGCACTACCACCGCCAGGGCCGTTCACTGCCACAGGCGCCCTCACATGCCTGCTCTGAGGTCAAGATGTTCTCGACACTTTCCCCAGTCACTGCAAGATGCTTGTCAACTGTGTGGTGGCAAGATCCAGGCTGTCTGCTGCAGAGCCTGCCATGGCCTACGGGCAGCAGGAGGGCGTCCGACACTGCACATGGCCTCTGGGACAGGCACGATGCCTTGGCATGGGTGCTATCTTCTAAGGCCACGGCTGTGGTGAGTCCACAGGGAAGCCACGCTGTTGGCCATCACAGTCCTGGTCCTGAAGGAACTCAGGGCTTTCTAGAGCCAACCTTCCTCCAGGTTTGTGCTCAGCTCAACAAAGACCTGGGCCCCAAGCTGATCATGGGAGCCAGGCACAGGGAGCAGGGCAGCCCAGTTGTGCCTCCACCCCCAGCATCCCGTTTGCATTGAAACTTCTTGGGAAAGTTCCCTGCCCCCTGTGACAGGACCTAATGGCCAGGATTCCTGAGAAAAGTTCATTCTCACACCTGTCCATTTGTTCCTCCACCAAGGAAAAGGACAATAAAAAGAACCACTGTCTTTGGCTAAACTGTTCTGAGGAGCAAAAGATAAACAAAAGCCAGTACATTTATTTTTAAAACCTGGCCAGCTGCTTAAACAAAACCCATGCCTTCAGCTGAATGCCTGTGCCCCAGGAGAGAATCAGCTGTGACAGGAGGGCTCTGTTTCCTGAAGGGTTCTCAAGGAGGTGAAAGAATCAGAATGAAAGTTTTCACAACAAAATAAAGATTCTTATTTCTAAATTTCTGACTCTGTGCAATGCAGATAGGAAATTTTACTCTTTGTTGAAAATGAGAAAAAATAGTTATGAAAAACTCAAAGGAATTCAACAATAAACATTTGAGTACTAATTAAAAATACAACAAAAGCTCACCAATCTTTTTTTTTTTTTAAACAGATTGATCCTTTTATTTATTTATATATTTATTTGCAGTTTTGGCTGGGGCTGGGCTTGAATC
Organism: Loris lydekkerianus; assembly: GCA_963574355.1. Taxonomy (NCBI): domain Eukaryota; kingdom Metazoa; phylum Chordata; class Mammalia; order Primates; family Lorisidae; genus Loris; species Loris lydekkerianus. Next base: position 4,500 of record CAUYPK010069798.1, on the reverse strand, counting down.
CACCACCCCCGGTATATGGGGCCGGCGCCCTACTCCGTGAGCCACAGGTACCACCCTCACCAATCTTTAATATGTGACCAGGGCAAAAAACCTTTTCCTTATGTGGCCTATATTTGGTTTCCCTGGGGTCAGCCCTGTTGGGGCACCCCCCACCCCAACCCCAAGCTCTGTGTGGGGTCCTGGTGCTCCTCCCACCTCCCTTAGGCCTCTTCTCCCCTTGAAGCAAGGAACATTCCAAACGCTCAGATATGATTTCCAGCACCCAACAGCCTCCTGCCCCATTCCCTCGCCAGCTGACTGTGGCCACAGAGCCCACCTCTGAGGGTGGTCTCTTTGCAGAACCACTGCCTGTCACTCATACCTACTTGGCCAGCTATGTTCAGCAGACACTGTAGGCACTCAATAAATGTCTTTTTTTTTCTCCATTTTTTAAATTTCAAATTAATATGAGGATACAAATTTTTAGGTTACATTGCTTTCTATTCTAAGTTCAAGTTGTAGTTGAGCCCTTCACCCAGGGGGCATGCTGAATACCCTCACGTTGTATACATTAGGTGACATCCCGCCAGTCACCCTCCCTCCTCCCCTCCCCCTCCTCTCCCCTTCCCCGTGCTAGAGGATATTTGTGTTTTATTCTTTGTGTGGGTGTGTATTTGTTTATATATTGGTTTCATAAAAGTATTAAGTACACTGGATTTTTTTCCCATTTTTGAGATATTTTACTAAGAAGAATGTGTTTCAACTCTATCCAGGTAAACTTCATGTAAAGTTTCCATCTTTTCTTATGGCTGAATAGTACTCCACAGTATACATATGCCACAGTTTTTGGTTTTTGGTTTTTGTCTTGTTTTTGAGGCAGAGTCTCACTATGTTGCCCTCAGTAGAGTGCCATGGCGTCACAGCTCACAAGCCACCTCAGACTCTTGGGCTTAAGCCATTCTCTTACCTCAGCCTCCCAAGTAGCTGGGACTATAGGGGCCTGCCATGATGCCCAGCTATTCTTTGTTGCCGTTGTCATTGTTGTTTAGCAGGCTCAGGCCAAGTTCAAACCCACCTGCCTCGGTGTACGCGGCCGGTGCCCTAACCACTGAGCAACGAGCACCAAGCCTGCCACAGTTTGTTAATCCATTCATGGGTTGATGGACATTTGCTTTGCTTCCACAATTTGGCAACTGTGAATTAAGCAGCAATAAACATTCTAATACAAATGTCTTTTTGTTCTTCTGGGTAGATACCTAGTAATGGTATTGCAGAATCAAATGAAAGGTCGACTTTTAGTTCTAACTTTAAGAATTCTCCACACTTCTTTTCATAAAGGTTTTATGAGTTTGCATCCCACCAGCACTATATAAGTGCTTCTTTCTCTCCATATCCACACCAGCATCTGCAGCTTTGGGACTTTGTGATGTGGACTATTCTTACTCGAGTTAGGTGATACCTCAGAGTAGTTTTGATTTGCGTTTCTCTGATGATTAGGGATGAGGAACATTTTTTTGTGTGTTTGCTGGCCATTTGTCTGTCATTTTCAGAAAAGTTTCTGTTCAAGTCTCTTGCCCACTTATAAATGAGGTTTGTTCTTTTCTTGTTGATCGAGTTCTCTGTAGATTCTCGTTATTAGCCCTTTGTCAGTTTCATAACATGCAAAAATCTTCTCCCATTCCAAAGGCTGTTTAGTTGTGGTACCTTCAGCTGTGCAGAAGCTTTTTAGTTTGATTAAATCCTACTTATTTATTTTTGGTTGCTGCAATTGCCAGAAAACTAATAGGAGAAAAGTGAAGGCAGGCGAACCATCAGAGCTATGATCTGAAAGATCATCCTGACCACAGAAGACTTGGTTTCAGCTCACCCCCAGCCCCTGTGTTGCTGAGGCCTCTGCCTCCAGCCAGTCACCCTCTGCATGACCAGAAAGTAAATGCCTAGCTGTAGAGACACTGACAGGAGGAAGGGGGCAGGAAAGTTCAGCACTGGACGGACCAAGGCCTCTGCCACTGAGAAGCCCTGAAGGGCCTGAGGGTGAAGGAAAGAGCTCTTCTCACCACCTGCTGGTCACTGCCGAATCACGAAGAGACCCAGAGAGCCACAGAGGGTCAGCCTGACGAGCTCAGTGCAGGATGTTGGGACACAGTGGAGGGCGCTGCAGCATCACAACACTAAGGCTTTGTACAAGACTGGCTTAAACTTCAGTAGACCATGAAGATAACTGGATGGGTCTGATCATCACACTCTGTCTCCACCCTGGATTAGTTGACCTGTCCTGTACGTATAAGCCAAACATTTGCTAATACAATAAGTCAGCAGACACAGTGATGGACTTCAAACAGCACCTGCTGTCTCCTGGGCAGTTCCTCCCAAAGCAAACCACAGACAAAAGCAGAATATGTGCAGGAAGCACAAATGCACATTCCAGGGTCAGAGTGGGTATGCAGCAAGAATGGGTGACTGTAGTTGGGTAGATGTTGGGTGCTGGAGTCTGGGGTGGAAACTCCATGCTCAACACCCCCCATCCCACTCTCCCCAGGATGACAAAAGCTGCAGTAGAGGGAGAATCAGTCCTTGGGCATCAGGGCCCAAACAAATGAGGTCAGAGAAAAACAGCTATCCTCCTAGGCTATGGCCAGGTGCAGCCAGACACATGGCCCAGGTGGGAGGCCATCTTGTCCAGTCTCAGTGAGGACACAGGTGTACACTGGCACAGCACAGAGGACCAGTAGGTGACTAGGGCAGGCCACAGAGCCCTGAAGGTGGGAGGCAACTGGGCTGTGTTGGGTAGGGTGGAGTGTTTCAGGAAGGGGCCTCAAAGACAGGGCCAACCATGTCTCAAAGACAGGGCCAACCATGTCCCTCTGGACACGCCCCGTCAGTGCTGGCCAGGCCCAAAGCACCAACTACACAGCAGGAACTGAGCACATGTCCCACCTCCACCTTGATGGTTCCTATCTACAAAGGAGACGTCAGTTTCACTCCATAGAAGACTGATGCAGTCAGCACCGGGAAGCCGCCCCTCAGGCTCAGGGCATGCAACCAGCTCCTGCGTCCCAAGCTGACTCATGCTGAGGACCAGTGAGTCACCCAACCTGGTGTCTGTGTGTGGACCTGCTAGGGACCTCTGGCTTGACCTGGAGATCCAAAGAGAGCTCTCAAGGAGAAGCAGTGCTGGCACCTCAGCCTGAGCCTCGGAGAGGGTGGGATTGCACATGTCCGATTATCTCTGGTGAGCATGCTCTGGCCCTCTCTGGAGTTGGTAGCTGTCCTTGACGTACTTCCCAGCTGTTTGGGCCCAAGGCTTACATCCTCCTCATCAGAGGAAGCCAGGTACACACAGACTAGAGCTTTATGACATTTTGGTGCAGGGACCCATCTGAAACTGCTCCTTTGGATAACGCTGCCCATCAGCCATCCCCAGCTCCTCACTGGCCCTCAGCTGAGCACCCCACTCTCACCTATACTACACCTCTCTGCATGTCTTCTGTGATGTTTTGATTTCACAAACATGTGTTTCTATTAATAATCAAAACATCTGGTCCTCGAACTGCAGCTACGCATCTCCTTGCAGGTCATGAATTTCTATTGCTGCCATTTTACAATTTGTCTTCCAAGGATTCTGGTTCAGGGAGTCATCAGATGACCGTCATGTTACAATCATCAGAAGATGTGTACTATCTTTAAAAAACAAACTTATATTTTCTTTTCAGAGACAGTAGATAAGCTTCCCACTGTCCAGAAACACCCTTTTTAAAGTCGTGGTTGATGAGATGAGTCTCAGTACCTGCAGCCTGGCCCACAGGCACATGGCCAGGTGAGGTCAGGTAAGGAGGGCAAGAGAAGTAGGACTCACCCTTACATGGCTGGAGCAAGCAGGCTGTCAACCTGAGAGCTGCTCTGGGGTTGGTGACTGGGCCCTAGGCTGGCTCCTGTGTATGGCTGAGCCGGAAACGACCTGCATTCTTCCTGGCAGGGTCAGGACCTAACCATACAGTCACTCTGTGTGTGTTTAACACTCACCCTGCAGTTTCTCTGTTGTCTGTAATTACTCCATGCCATGACCTAACACTTGCAGTGCAGTGAAAAGATTGTCAGTTACCATGGAAACCAAGTACTGTTTTCAAAAAGGTAGTTGTTTGTTTACATGGATGGAGCTGGAACATATTCTTCTTAGCAAAGTATCCCAGGAATGGAAGAAAAAGTATCCAATGTACTCAGCCCTACTATGAAGCTAATTTATAGCTTTCACATGAAGGCTATAACCCAACTATAGCAGAAGACTATGGGGAAAGGGCCAAGGAAGGGGAAGGGAGGGGGGAGGTTAGGGTGGAGGGAGGGTAATGGGTGGGGCCACATCTATGGTGCATCTTAGAATGGGTACAGGAGAAACTTACTAAAGGCAAAATAAAATGTCTACATACAATAACTAAGAAAATGCCATGAAGGCTACGTTGAACAGTTTGATGAGAGTATTTCAGATTGTATATGAAACCAGCACATTGTACCCCTTGATTGCAC